>MU882943.1:0-15123 GCA_036418205.1 Ostertagia ostertagi
CCCACAAGTGATGATATTTTTTGCGCCTGGCTGCTAGTGGGGAAGGGGGGTTATTTTCGAACTTGTCAACAGTTTGTTCTCGTTTTTTCATTACTGGCGTCACACCTTACATCTTCACTGCTACCTTCAAGTGCAGCAAGACACCAATTTGATCCCGAACTTTGCTTTTACCCACTACAATGTAGAAATGGTAAAAGCCACTGAGCCGCGTCCAAAGTAAGTAAAGGTTACGCACAGAAGCAGGTGAAAGTAAAATAAATGAATAAAAAAGGTTGATGGCGTTGAATAATTCCCGTGGAGGGGGTCACGCACTTGGCTTCCATTTCAGATTGATGGGACGTCTGGTACACATGTACTTTTCGTCGTGATCTGTGATAACCAGTCGATAGAAGGGGACGCCAAGGGGTAACCTTCGAGAGATGAGGATTAAATAATCAATATTAAGAAACTGACAATAATATCAACTTTTCTCAGCCTGGTCAAGGGGTGCATTCCAAAGAGTGTGCTATACGCCCAACGTCAGCGCACCAAGTTCATCTTTGAATATCTCAAAAACATTTTATAAATAAATCTAGCCAAATCGATACGAGGGCAGAAGCTGGACGATAGCGAAATTCATCAAGCAAAGCAGACCAAGGGACCGCATGCTGATGGTTATCTCAATGGCCTAAAAGAATGAGACACCACTTTCAGAAATATGCTGAGTGATGGGTGCAGCACTTTGCCTCAGCAGCAATCAAACTCGTGATTTTCGGACGAGAGTGCTTCTAAAGACAAAGCGATGAAAAATGAGACCTGAATCAATATTTGGATGAACAAAAGAGTTTTTGGTACATATTCACTTGGACTGTCGATCCTGATCATGAAAAGAGACCATCAAATGCTGCACGTCACCTATTGTGCATGAGTATAAAAATGGAAAAATCCAAGGAATTCAAGGTGCCACCCATAATGGCGAAATGACCGGTGGAACGAGGTGAGCTTCGTGAATAGATTAGCTTTTTGCAATCAAGGAAATGGATAATTACAGAAGCGAAAAGGCATTCGAAGGTCGATGGTACAATAAACTGTTCGCTGTTAGGAATGGGAGTAGAAGTGCTGAATGGTGTCGTAGCGCAGAAAAAGGTACCAATGGAAATGGCCCCAAACCTGCAAAACGAAACGCTTGTTCCTCCGTCTACGCTAAATAAGTCACGGCGCCGAGGTCATCATTGTGAACCCTCTGCAAGGAGGTATAGGAGTAGGACGGTCAGAAGCCAGCAGCCATCCCAGACGGACGGAGACACGAAGGTCCCAAGAGAGACGGATGAAGTCTCACTACGTCACTGCGGGGCCACGCTTCGTCTCGAAAGAGATACGTATCGTTCCTTTGGAGGAAGTCCTTTTTTATTTATTATTTATGGGAGACATTTTCCATTTTCGATCATATCCAGTTTCATCACGTTAGACTTACATAGGCAAGTCATACCTCTGAGTACCTTTAGAGCTAACCCCCGTCCCCCCCCGCCCCCTAGACTAAACGTTACAGTCCTGAATATGAGCGCAGAGAGAATTAAGGAAAAAAAAGAGAAAAAAAGAAAATATTCGAAGAAAAAAGAAGCGACAATAAAAGGCAAAGAAATAATGTTGACCGCTTCGGCCCCCCCTCTTCGCGGAAAAGGAGAACGTTACGGAGATCTAGAGCAACGGCGTGCCTGTCGAAGGAAGGCCCAAAGGTGAGGCATTCAGCGTATTGAGCAATCCTTTTTGGAAGGTGCACGGGTCCTAGTTCCATCTGGAGTGTAGTTGGCGTTCAAGGAAGTAATTCGGCTTGGTGGCGGAGGTAATGCGAAACATAGAACCGGCTCAACAATAATGATCGTTGGAAAAGAAATGCTATGGTACGTATACTATGAAGAGCTGAGTTGGAATGAAATGGTGCCCCGGTAGCGTAACTGGTAGCGCACTTGCCCGGAAAGCGAGAGGTGCGGGTTCTAGTCCCGCCTGGGGCGAAAGTTTTGTTCACAACCCAGCATTCTTGTGAAACATTCGCTGAGAATTATTCAAGTGAATAACAGTAATATATTTGTGGGAGTTTATCAAACAGAATACAACATTCTTGTTGAAGTGGCCGCTGTCACTGTTGATACATGGGTGAAGCTGTTCTAAGAACGTATTGTGAGTGTTGTATAGATAGAAGCTATGGAACTTGTGAAAGGCTTTTTTTCAATTCATCGATGTATCAGTGATATTTTATACAATCCAATCTCCTCAGCGGAAGTGGTGTAGCGCTGCTTACCACGCGTACGGGGATCAAATCCTGGGTCGTGAGTCGCCCGGGCCAACCAAGCCTTCCATCCCTCCGGGGTCGGTTAATTGGTACCAGACTTGTCTGGGAGGATAAAAAACACTGACTTGTACATCGGCTGGCCCCCGCAAGTCATTGTAGGCCACATCGCATTCAAACGCCACTACGAATGTACAAATGGAAGTAGAATGCGTGCCGCATCCCAAACGGGATTGATCAACGGCAAATGCTTTTTATTAGTATTATAGATTGGAGCATAATATCGTAGCGCACGATGGATTCTGAAAAACTCCTATTTTGGCAGCTTTTTTCTTTATATACAGGGGGGGGGCCAATAAAAAAAAGACATTTTGTCTCCAGACTCAAATGGATTTAATCACACTTTGCTCAGCTCAAAGCGTGTGCTCCCAACTTAGAATTGAAGAGCGCATTTCATTTCATAAGAAAATCTTCATAGTGGCCATCTACGTGGACGGCATCAGAAAATTTGCCCCGGAAACATGGTGCTCTGGTCGAGCTCAATGGGGTTCTCGACTGATCGTGTACCGTTACGACGGGTTCCGAAGGGCGGGTTCCGAGGGGGTTTGCATAGTTAGAGCTAATGTCCCTAGGAAACTATCCCACGTTGAATCGATCCAAGAAATTATGTAAGAGCTTCAGGCTGAAGCAGTTACTGTAGGCCTCCCTGAGCTCGACGACGGTGACAGATGACGTCATATTCTGAAGACGGTGAGGGTAGTGAAGGAGGGCCTGCGTGTACTTATAGAGGGACATTTAGGGAATATTTTGCTGAGGAACTTCCGTCAACGACGGCAATCTCTGCGAAGAAAAAAGGCCGAAGTGCGACATGGGCAAAATGTCTTTTTTTTTGCCCCCCCCCCCCTGTATATATTTTGGCACACCTTGATTTTCCAACTTCTAAGCACCATATCTGAGTACACTTACAATATAGAAGAAAATGACAAACAAGGGATTGTAGAGCAGAAGAAATGCTTTCAAGTTATATGTGTGATTTGTGATTCCCCGGGTTATACCTCTATTCACTGAATTTGTAGCTTGAAAAAAATCGCTACAATATTATGCTCAAACCCGATATTTTATCGTCCTCCGCGTACTCCACGCAGGGTAATCCATCAGATCAAAAATCGGGGAATTAGGTCGCTACTATTCGCTATCATTAGCTCCGGAACGTTGTGCTGCACCAATTTTGACCGAAGTGGAGAACCTTGGTTGGTCTGAAATCGTACGGTCCATCGTCCGACGTATGATCCCCGAACACGTGATAAAGATGTCCACTTGCCGGTACACCACTTCCGTCTCAAGGAATAATCAAACACTTGTTAAAAGATATAGAATTACATTTAGGAATCTAAGATTTGAGTATATATTTGAAATTTTGCAGTGAAAGTAAAAGGAAAAACCCAGAAAACTATGCCGGGACAGACAAGGACACAAAGGTATAGGAATTATAGAAGACTAAATGATGAGATGAAGAATTGCTGCAGCAAGTAATTCAATTTCAATTATCCCGTAATAGTTACCATGGAAGCATCCAAGCGCAGGTGCACCTCAATTTTCAATCTACCATTTTTTGGATGCATTTATTCAGCAATTTTCAAGAATAACTGAAGCACTGACAGCTGCTGAACAAAGGACAGATGGTACGAATTTCCGCTCTATATAGCGAGATAAGAGCAGAGGGGAAAAAGCAAATGTAGAGGAGCAGTCGAAGGGAAGGAGGAATGTACAAAATAGGAAGCAAAAATTTATAGCGAAAAGAAGTAACGAATAGGAGAGGAAAGACGGGATTGAAGTGAGGTAGCGCAAGAAGCGCAGTCAGTCAACATGAAACAAGGAGAAAGAGAACAAAGAAAAAGAAAACCTTCACAATATTAAGATGAGTGGCATCGAGTAAGGAAATTAATAAACAGAAGAGGAAGAGAGAACGAAGGTGGAACGTAAACAAAAAAGTGCAAGAGATCAAAGGAAGGTACTGAAAGAGTATGAGCCAAGTTGAACATTGTCACTGAAAGCGTGAATAAGGTTTTAAAAAGACCTAAAATCGCACAGCCTGACCGGACCATCATTCCAGGCAGTCATTTTTGAGGTATCGAGTTTGCTTCGAGCCATGATCATATCGAGGAATTCTTCAACACTTAAAGCAACAATCCAAGGAACGAATTCGCGGGCAAAAACCACCTATAATGAAGTTGCAGGTGAGAAGTTGGTCAATGGAGAAAGAAAAAGTAGAAAAAAACGTCGGGCAGGGGCTTAGACAGGGACTCCCCCTCTGCCGTTTAGCAATGGAGAAGACGTGTGTTGGACGAGTTGTCTGAACATGCCCGCAGTAAATGCGCCCCAATTGCAATTGCTGGCTACTTGCCAGCTAATTGCAATTGGGGCAATAATGAAATCGTTTCATGTTTTGAAGGTAGAAGGTAGAAGGAAAAAACGTAGAAATCCAGCGTAGTCGGCATCACCACATCGATTGCTTCAAAGGATCGACCTCAAATAGTCCCGGTGGTCCCGAAACGACCGCAAATGTCTGCGCAGCCAATCACGCACTCTTCACGACAGAAGTGGGCGGCCGTACCGAGGCTCGGTGGATCCGCCCACTTCGACGGCGTTAGACCCCCTTCCAACGCCTTTCAAAGGTAAGTTTTCAAATCAGTGACATTTCCTATGTACTTGACTAGGGCTAGTGCATGTTTCCACCCTTAGGATCGAATGGTTGAAACCCTGCTTGGACTGTTGCTTTAATGACAGTTTGAAGCAGACCCACCTTAGAGGGAACAACGCCAGGGAGGCTTGGGAACGCCTACTTATCAAACAAGCTGTTAGCTAGCCCCATACGTTTCTTCACATTTCGTCAACGAGAATGGCACAAAATGAAAGGTATACTGTTGTTCACGATAGTCAAAGGGTCAAAAAATTTATGCAATTTGTCACCAACCCTAGTCAAAGGGGCGATCACAGTTTGACAAGGTTTTCTTCTGAGACAGGGCACCCTTATGGTGTCACCATTGTGCATAAAGGGCGGAAGTGGTGTAGTGACAAGTGGCGCGCTTACCACGCGAGCGGTCCGGGATCAAATCCTGGGTCGTGAGTCGCCCGGGCCAACCAAGCCTTCCATCCCTCCGGGGTCGGTTAATTGGTACCAGACTTGTCTGGGAGGATAAAAACACTGACTTGAACATCGGCTGGCCCCGCAAGTCATTGTATAGGCCACATCGCATTCAAACGCCACTGCGAATGTACAAATGGAAGTAGAATGCGTGCCGCATCCCAAAAAGGGATTGATCAACGGCAAATGCTTTATCCTTTTATCTTTTTTGCGTAAAAGGAACGTATAATTTCTGCTGTAAAAGCAAATCTTCACAAGGTAGTGCGTTTTTTGATAAATTATTAGAACAGTTCTTAGCACAGGTCGCTGGTTGATGCTTGTAGCTCCATGGGTTTTGCTTTTCCAGAACCCTCTTCGTATTTGTGATTCAGTGCCTCAGGGCTCCTTGTAGATACATTATCTTACTTACTTACTTACTTATCCCTTAGCTTGCGTCTGGTGGTGGGGGCCGGCCTCTCAACCAGTACACTGCTGTGGGTGCCATTGGAGTACGAACGCCCTGAATGAAGTGTCTCCATTCTGGTCGATTAGCAGCAATACATCTAGCATGCTCAACACTGCACCTCAGAGCCCTAAGGTCTTCCTCAACTTGCTTCAACCAAGTCTTTTTTGGAGCCGTCCTCTGAACTTTCCACTGCGCAGGGCGTCTTCTCCACAGGAGCATATTAGGTATTCTGTCGTGACCCATCCTGCACAGGTGACCGAACCATCGTAGCCGTCGCAGTTTCAATTGTTCCTCGATTGTGGGTTGATCTTCAAACTTCTCCCTGATGGCGTTGTTCGTGACATGGTCACGAAGCCTGATCCCGAGCATATGGCGGAGACAACGCATTTGAAACACCTCGAGATGAGAGAGATCCGACTTGAGCAACGTCCATGTCTCAGACCCATATAGTAGCACAGGGAGCACCAGCGTCCGGAACATGCGAATTTTGGTTTTCAGTGATATGTTACTCTTCTTCCAGAGACACCACTTTAACGCTGCAAATGTCTTAGACGCATGACCAATCCTGCTGCGGACCTCAGCCTCGGCAACCACTTTCCTTTCTTGAACGACCGATCCAAGGTACTTGAAATTACTCACTTGCTCCAAGGCGACGCTACCCAGTCGCACGGACGCGGGCGATCCATCCGAGGTCATCACCTTGGTCTTTTCCGCGTTTATTTTGAGGCCATACGACTGGGCAATCTCTGACAGTGAGCACATGATGTTAGTCGCTTCCTCGTCAGTTTCGGCGAAAATTGCGCTGTCGTCGGCAAACATCAGGTCAGTGAGAAAGCCGCCTTCACCGTACTGCACGCCTTGCCTTCCGTTGAAAGTTTTCCTCATGACAGCGTCCATTACCACGTTGAACAACGTAGGGGAGATCACGTCACCCTGACGAACACCAGCACTTACAGGAAATTCTTCAGAGACGTCATCCTTGACGCGGATACAGCTGACAGTTCCATTGTACGCCTCCCGCAACAGCCTCACAATTTTGTCCGGAACATGTTCACACTCTAGGGCTTTCCATAGCGCTGGCCAGTGGACGCTATCGAATGCAGCTCTGAAATCTATGAAAACAACCACAACCCTTTTGCCGCAACGAATACGTTCTTCCAGTAGTTGCCTCAGCGCGAAGATCTGGTCACTGCACCCACGGCCAGGGCAAAAACCCGCTTGCTCCGGTCGGCATAAGCTTCTTCGATGAAGCTGAAGTCTTGCGTTGATGATCTTTGTGAAAACCTTCCCGACGACTGACAGGAGTGATATGCCGCGATAGTTCTTGCATTCCGTTATGTCGCCTTTCTTGTGTATTGGCACGATGATGGAGCGTTTCCACGTCGTAGGAACAACCTCCGTCTGCCAGACGCGACACATAAGACGGTGGAGCCGTTGTACCAATACTTCTCCTCCTGCCTTAATCGCTTCTGCTGTGACATTGTCTACACCAGCCGCTTTCCTGTTCTTCAGCGACATCACCGCCGCCCTCACTTCCTCCATACTTGGCGCCGCCTCGTGTGTTGGTTCCTGTGGCATCTCTATCGGTACTGGCTCTGGAAACGGTTCTGTGGGCAGTTCGTGGCTGTACAGCTCTATGAAGAACTCTCTCCATCTCTGTAAGCGTTCCCTCTCTGACTTCACGAGTTTGCCACTTGCGTCTTTGATGAAGGTTCCGCATGCTCTGGTTTTGCCCGCACAGTCTTCTCAGAATTTGATACGGCATGCGATACTCGTGTTTGGATGCCGATTCTTCGAGCTCCTCCGCTACTGCGTTCCAGTAGGCCTCCCTTTCTGTTTTTAGTCTCTTGCGGAGCTCCTTACTGAGTAGCTGATACGTAGTGCCATTCGTCAGCTTCACCTTCCTCCTTTTGTCAACCAACTGCAATGTTTCGTCCGAGATCCATGGTTTAGTCCGTCGGCGCAAAACTGGGCACAGTTGTGTAGCACATTCGGTAATGACTTTTGCAGTCTGCCGTTCTTCCTCGTCCACCGTTCCCACTTCCGTGAACGCAGCAAACTGATTTGACAGTGCAATTTGGAAGCCTTGCTTCACCTCCAGCTTCATAAGTTGCTCCCAGTCTACTTTCGGTTGGCGTTTACCTCGCTTAGCACACTGTAGGCGGAGCTGCACGACTGCTCGTAGTAGGTAGTGATCTGATCCGCAATCCGGGCCTCTCATTGCACGCACATCCTTTAGCGATGACCTGTATCGAGAATTGATTAGTACATAGTCCAGGACTGCTGAATCGTGACCAGATGGATTTCTCCATGTCAGCTGATGCTTTCGTGCATGCTGGTATAGGCTATTGCCGATGACCAGATCATTGAACGTGGCAAACGAAAGCAGCCGCAAACCATTGTTGTTCATTTCTCCTACGCCAAATCGGCCCATCACAGGTTCCCATCCGGTTCTGTCGGCGCCAGTTCTAGCGTTCAGATCGCCTGTGACGATAACGAGATCTCTTCTGGGAATGCTGTCCAGCACGTCTTGGAGCTGCATATAGAATTCGTCCTTCATACCGTCGTCGCTCGGTTCCGTCGGAGCGTATACGCTCACTATGTGCGACTTGACGGTTCCGCCCAAAGTGATCACTGCTATTCTCGGCGAGATGGGTTGAAACGACACGACGCATTTTGATGCGTGGCTATTGAGCATGAACCCAACACCATCACGATGTTCTTGACCGCCAGAGTAGTACAGTGTCATCCAATCGTCCGTAGCAGGAACCTGCACTCTTGTCGTTCCACAGCCGCTGATCCTCAGTTCGGATAAAGCTGCAACAGTAACCCGGCACTTGCTCAACTCCCTTGCGATGATTTCTTTCTGACCGCAGTGAAAGGCGGTCCGCACGTTCCACGATCCAAGTCGCAGTTTCGACTTAGGTGTAAGGAGTCGTGGGATTTCCTTTTTTTGGCCAGTCAATGTCTTTCCACCAATACCCTGGCTCCTCGGTATTGGCGCATCGGCTCCCCCGGATGCGGTAGCTTTGTCGTTATTGCTATAATGACACTCCATGGTTTCTTACCTAGTTTTACAGCCCGTCGGTAGCGGGCCAACCCTCCTCCTTTCCCGAACGGGCTTGGGACCGTCCATGGCGTTCTTCGTATAGCATACATTATACGAAGTTATACGATGATCACCCAAAGTTTTATGACAACATTAACGAGCTCAAAGGCACGCTGCGGGATCATGCACTCTCACCTTTAAAACCCGAATGTAACAGACAGGCAGACAAGCGTTGACGTCGCGTCCCTTTCGAGGCTTGAAAGTGCGCAACAAAGGCGCTAGGAGCTCGCACGACCCGCAATCCACTCCTTCATCCGCAAGCCCCGCCTTGTGGTGTCCGTTGCCACGTGTCGCTGTTTGAAAGGGGCGGGCGCATTCGTAGCAGCAATTGCATTGCGATTCAATGTCACTGGCATTGCAGCAGCTGTAACTAAGCTTATTGAACTCGGTCCATACATGCCCCTTCTCTAATCCTGAGGTGGAAGCGGCTGAAACAGGAGAGAATTTTGCAAGGGGCATAATCGGGGTTTTCCTTGCTTTTTTTTGCTTCTCCAGATCACTCCCCAATTCTAGCTTCATTAGCGAATGCTGCTCTACACCTATTATATTTTATCTCGGAGCTTGCTTTTAAAGGCACAACCCAGGCAGAAGTCGTGTGAACGATTCCCTTCGGTCTGTAGGATAGACCCCTAGAGGACAATCACAAATGTGGCGTTCCCGTGCACGGAAATCAACCGACAAGAGCGCTAGGGCCTTGCAAAGTAAGCTGCTAGCAGCTGCAGTTTTTTCTCCCACTCAACACACCTCTCCGCGTTCAGTCCCTCATTGTCTTAGCAAATTGTATTGCGAAGTTGAGTGCGCCCTTAATCTGAGAGTTTTCGACGATTTTATTCCCTTTTTTCTTCACTGTCGGAGTGCGTTCGCGTTCTTGTGCAGGGTCCGCACCAATTTGATCCTGGGGCATGCCTTTATTTCAAATAAAAGGACGAACCGAAGGCGAAAATTGAAGATTTCTACAGCATTACAGTTTTTGTTCCAGAGAGGAGCTCATAATATGTGTTATGTCAAGGCCAGAGACAGCTCCTCCGCGATCACCTCTGCCAAGGGTTTCATAGCATAGTTGTCGGGCAATTATTCGGTCCAGAAGAGTACTAGATAAGACTGTCTCAGAGTGTACCATAGGCAGCAATATCTGCGATTCTCAGTTCCTGTGTCGTTTGTCGTTAGGCAAGAGGGGCCGCTATCGTAGCCTATGGTTCGAGATTCAGATCCCGGAGATTGGCTTGCCTAAGCTGAAGTTATCTTTATAATTGAATTGTATGTAATAAAAATTCATAGCTTATGAAGGCAAAGGTTGTTGCACAAAACAGAATAGTAGATTTATTGCTAAAAGTCGTAGTCTGTGAGAAAGAAAAGGATATATGACACATGAGGCTCAGGACAGATCAATCATATCAAACCCAAATGGAGGTAAAATTATCGCCCGAGTGGTCCTGCACGTTCCACTTGTCTACTAAAATCTCGTCGCCGCCGCAGAGAATTGAATGGGCAGCCATTTACGAAATTGTTCGCTTTGCAAGATCCGAAATCAAAAGGAGCATGCCCTATAAGGAAAAACAGCGACCCGCGATCTCTTCCAAAGCAGCTCGCGATTCCTTTGGACTTTGCGAGATGCATTGTCGATAGGGAGCATTTTCTGTCTTCTGGTATGAGTCTTCTGGTATCCTCACACATTAGAATCATTCCATGTGGCGTTTTAGTTACTTGACGAGGTGACGGAAGGAGTGATAAAACCAACGAACAGCTTAAGAAAGGGTGAATCTGACTCTCCCATATCGCGTCGAGGTAAGCAAACCAGCCCTTTTGGCGTTTCGGCTGGGACCGTATGCTGAATGTTGGGGAGGGGATGGGGTCCCCAGCGGTCGACGGTTTACTTCAACTCGGTTGGTACGATAGGAGAGTACTGACGCAAGTGGTGCAGCTGGTCCAGCAGCTCCGCCAGAGACTGGTTTTGCTCACCCCCTTACCAGGAAGGTCTTTCAGGGCGTGACAAGCTTTTTGAAAACGGTCTTTTGCATGATATAGGGGCAGATGCGGGGACCACAGAACCATGTTTAATTTTTCCTGAACGGCCCTCTGAATACCAGAAAAGGGGGTCCCTAGTTCGATTCCTCTTGGTGACAAATTTTTGCATTTCGAGTTGACGTTCCAAAATTCGCGCAAAATGGAGTTCTGATTGTTCTGGTTGGTTCTAACTCCATTTTGCGCGAATTTTGGCACGTCAACTCGAAATGCAAAAATTTGTTACCACGAGGAATCGAACTAGGGACCTCCTTTTCTGGTATTCAGAGGGCCGTTCAGGAAAAATTGAACATGGTTCTGTGGTTCCCGCATCTGCCCCTATATCATGCAAAAGACCGTTTTCAAAAAGCTTGTCACGCCCTGAAAGACCTTCCTGGTAAGCCTTGGAGAGGGGACGGACCCGTCCTCTCTTTAAGGCTTAGTTCTGAGGTAAGCACCAAATTGTGTCGGTTCCAAGGACCGAGTTGAAGTGGTCCGTCTACCGTCGGAGACTCCATCCCCTCCCCAACATTCAGCACACGGTCCCAGCCGAAGCGCCAAAAGGGCTGGTTTGCTTACGTCTATCGCGTCTTATGAAGCGCGCAATGCCAAAGTGGTGGAAGAAATAGTATGCACAATGCCAAAGTGGTGGAAGAACAATAGACCTCGAGATTACCCTCGACTCCTAACTCACCTCAACCATCGTAATTCCATTGTTGATTCCAGCGTATTAAGTTCTCTGACAAACATCAACCAAGTCAGAATACAGGCATAAGTTCAGAAGAGACGATTTGAACTAGCACACTTTCACGGAATGCGGAAAAATACTCGGAAGCAAAATTCAAAGGCAGCGATAATGATAGATTCTGGTTGGATTGAGGTTGTGGTTGAGTGGAATGGAATGTTAAATGGTGTACCAGAGAGGGAAATTCCTCGAAAACACGATAGGACCATTTTAATTACGAGAGGACTTTGTAAGAATATGCAAAATACGGTATCGCTACGTCGTTGGCTTGCACACATCAAAAAAGTATTGTTCGTCTGTACTAACACTTTATTGAGAAGCATAAAACATGATTGACGCATCGGAACAGACTACTGACGGACTTGGAGAATGACACAGTGAACACGAATTTAGGCAACATTGAAAGATCAATCAGCATAGCCGCAGAAAGAGACGTCCGGAAACCTGATCACAATTCAACTCGAGATGGTGAAAAACTGTCGTTCTTGTGAAAAAGTAGAACTGGAGTTGACAGTTTGAAATCGATGTCACAGAAGGGAAGACAATGCGTTCATTGGAAAAGTCTCGCCAGTTATGAGATGTCCTTACAAGTCACTTTTTAGCCAAAAACAGACTTCCAGACGTTAATGTAACATGGAGGTCCTGTCTCATCTAATAAAAGGGAGGGGGCATGTGGTGCGACAGATCGTATCCACGCCACGTGTACGACTGTCGTAAACATTTTTGTAGATGGCTGAATTGGTGCTGATGCAGGTGGATAATGAACAGAAGCTAATCGTACCACAGAAATCCCAATAAACCGAACATTACTGACAGTCAAGGGCATCAGGAAAGTCGTTTTGTGAGAGCATTCAACAATGGAAGTAGAGTGCAAAGTGAATTAAATCTCGAGAAAGAAAGCGAAGGATTATCGAAAACGCTAGGTCTACAGGCGTAAAGCTTCTGCAAGGTCAGTGGTACGTACGACAGATAACACAGACAGAGCACTCACAAAGGAGATCTTTTCAGGGTAAGCCGCGCTTTCTGAAAATGGTTCCTGGCATCTCTGAGCTGGATTTCGGCAAGGTTGGCGGACCTACAAAATTGGTATCCGGAGCTCTACTTCCACGCCTCTCTTGAGTTTGCAGTGTTGGCGGCCACTGCCCTTCTGCGCTGGATCCACTCCCTGTTCTGGCAGATCTCCTTTTTGGGGTCCCATTTGGTTCTTTCGTTTGCGCTTATCGGAGATTTGTTTTTACTTATTTTCAACGTTTGTTTGTAGCTTTGATTTCCGATAATAAATATGAAATATGAAATCTTGTAGGGACGCATGTATGGACCACAAAACCATGTTTCGTTTTCGCTGAACGGTTTTAGTAGTACCAAAAAAGTGGTGAATAATACTCTTGGTTCAATCCCCGCGGCGACTAAATTTTGCAATCAAGGTTGGCGGCCACTTGTTGGCTTCAAAATGGTCCTGACGATGAATTTGACATCTGATTTTGATATTTAGCGCGATTTGGCACCAAACCGTAGGCGCCAACCCAAATGCAAAATTTACGTAATAACTACATTATACGAATTTATACGGGATCGAACCCTTAACAGTACCTTATGCTTCTTTTTTGGTACTGCTATAACCGTTCAGCGAAAATGAAACATGGTTTTGCGTTCCCTACATGCGTCCCTACAATATGCACAAAACCGTTTTGAAAAGCGCACCTTGCCCTGAAAGACCTCCCTTGTACAGGGCAATAGAGAAACACGCGAAAAGACACGCCGTAGAACGGGCCCAAAATGCCCCCCCCCCGTGTCGCTACAGAATTGGCAATTCGACAAAGCAACCACCATGGCGCACCATCGGGAGTATTAACAGGTGTCGAGAGTACTTTAGGGCGTACTCCCGAGCCGTGCCAATCGGGAGTATTAACAGGGCCGAGAGTACTTGTAGCGTACTCCCGAGCCGTGCGAAAAGCGGGCGGATCGGTAACCTTTGTATACAGCTCTATCGTACTTAGTGAAAAGGATTTCAGCTTTCTGATCCCAACGTTTGTCTTCAAAGAGGATCAAACAAAGCCATTTGAAACAAAATAGTTCAACTGACGTAACAGCGAGAAGGTTGATGACCATAACAGAAGGGTTGCTCTGCTACTATTACTGTAATCATGCATATATGATCGGTTGTCGGCCAATAACTACTTATTGAAACGCATAGGTTCATTTTAACAGGACTTAGTGAGATTCACAGGAAGCATATGGCTCCGAATCGTGTCAAAGTTGCACCTTTGGGTCACAGCCCAGCATCCTGGTGAGACATGAGCCTCGGTGACAAAGATCTGTTTAGCCTGTGCCAGTGAGCACATTTCACGATCCCCTAGGTCGTCACTATTATTGTTAATCGTTATTGTAGGTCACAAAATGGGGCTTCCTCCCAGCTAAGGAACGAGCTTTTAGGACCTGCGGTTCAACACTCTGAAAAACGAACGGTGCCAAGGCGAGAACACATTTGAGAGCGAGAGAGCATGGAGACAAACAAGACGCAGACGCCATTGCGTCCGCAACAATGGACACTCACGGATGCGTGGACTGCGAGCGCTGCAGAGACAGAATTCAACCTTAGTGCTATTAGCGCGGATTTTCAGCCGCGAATGTGACCCTGCGGCTTCAGCAGATCTACCTCATTCACCAAGGAACTGTTTCAGACGAATATGCTTTTGAATGCACATTGAATAAAGTCTCCGGCACTATTTACCCTTTACTGCCCCACTCCTCGAAAACTGAGCCGGATTTTTATCGAAATTCGTCCATGACTGTGAAGTTGTCTCCAAGGGGTATTCGACCCGTAGAACACGAATATCACATCCGGTTTAGCGCGACAACGCTTGGCACCCGCGCCACAGCGCTGGCGCTATAACATTGGTTTTGCACTGGCGCCCGCAGGCTACAGCTCACTCGCAACGAACGAATGCGATATTCATGTTCTACGGGTCAAACCCGCCGGCACTTGTGGCACAGGCGCCAGGCGTTTTCACGTAAAACTAATGTGATATTCGTGTTCTACGGGTCTACCATCAGAGACAGGCCCCTCTTTCTAGCCAAATGCTCAGACATGGAGAAATTTCGATAAAAATTCCTGCGTAGATTTGGAGGAGTGGGGCAGTTAAGGGTAAATAGGCAAGTCTCCTAGTCGTACGGATAATCCGAACTCAACTCATAGATAGGTTTTGTTATTTCAAGCTCAAACCCAGGTGGAATACGCACGCACAATCAGGCATCACCATTGGCACAACTTTAGGTTGAATTCAAACAGAGAAAGAAACAATAAAGTAATGATAAAATAAAAATAGGATAATAACAAGTAATTAACATGCATTATAAGAAATAGATAGTGGCAAAATAAAACCCTTCATGACGAGTCGAAGTGGTGACAAGT
>MU882944.1:0-14355 GCA_036418205.1 Ostertagia ostertagi
TCAGTCGCACTCTAACTTTATTTGAGAATCCTTGGATTCCGTAACGAACCTTCACACACGGTAAGCCGTCAGAGCATCCGTAAAATCGAATGAATGGAGCGTTCAAAATCGCAAATGAAGCTTTTTCTTTAATCGAATGCGATGAGATACCCTTTCGGAGGTTTGTTTACCTTGGGCGGTTCCCGTGCTAAATTGGATCGGAAATAAACAACGACCTGCTGGATACGCTGCAAGTAGACGAACAGCTGCTTTTTGGACGGGACTGATTTTCTTAGAAATAGCTTCGTCAATTCTCGTCGGCACTGAATTCTAGTGACGGTTATGGAGGAGCACAATGATTGACGTGAAAGGCAACAAAACAGTCAAAAAAGCTATAGTTCAGGAGGAATAGAGAGGAAGATAAGAAAAGGAAAAGGATATCCGAAAAATATGCTAGCCATCAGAAAACCATTTTGGGTATTCAAAGAATCTCGGGTTCCAGGGTAAGGGGTGATGTTTATTAGGTGTTGTGCATTCCGACATTAGAGAAATGCGCCATGCATTCAGATAATAAAAGGAAATATGAAACATTTGAATGCCCGCTGTGAAGATACACAGCTGAGCTAAATACCTATTCCTCTGTCAATTTTTTTCATCATTTTCAGATAGCTGGCACTGGTTAAATGAGCTTGAAAAAGAGGGTTTAGTTGGTGGAGGGGCAGCCTGGGCAAATATTTAGTCAACTTAATTCTTCTTTATTAGAATCGCCGAATAATTTGTCACAACTTAAGCAGAATTAGACAGAAAAAGCAACCCATCATAAAAAACGGCCCTAAACCCGAGAAATGGGACCCCTTTCTTGTCTGATGAATTCCGCATTGATGCGACGTGCATCGTTATGCCCTGCTCAACGCTGACGCTTTTCTCTGCAATCTGATCACTCACCGCTTAGATGACGTGCGCGAGTGATTAGATAGTCGGTGGGCGTACCCCGCCAAACCGCGCCAAGAGTGAGCCATGCTAGATCGCCGGAGTCAAAATCTTTCGCTGCCAATTGTGCGTCGGTCCGCACCCTCAGGAGGTCCGCCTGTCTGCCCATTGGGCGATTTTCCCCTTCTTCCACCGTTGTTCTTCTCGGGAATCCTCCGCTAAACCAGAGGAGGTGGGTGTTCAGTCAAAGGAAACCAAATTGTGGAGCAAACTGTGTGATGTGGGGCTTTCAGTAAACTTCAGTGAATCACTTTAATTTGTCAAATTCAGTTGGTTACTCAAGCTTTTTTTCTTTCAAAGTATGCATTTCCGTAGAGCGCTTGGTAGCTCAGACGACGCTAATGTGTTGGCACATGGTTGGTGTAGTTTGGCAGGTGCGCTGTTTGTCAAGGTCGTCGGTACAGCAGTAAAAAAAATCAGATGACGTTGCTTATGAAGGCCTCAAGGCACACATGTACTAAGATCGTGCGTTCCGTAGCTATAAAGAACTTTTACCCCCCCCCTCTCCCTCGTAACCTCGCCACATTATAGGATCAATCTCAGTGTTGCCGCCAGTAATAGCCAAATAGGTCCCTTAACGCTTTCTCTGTAAACCATGTCGCATGGTTTAAGAAGATCAGCTTCGAGCACGAATGGAGCCGCGCGGCTCGGTACTTATCGCCCTCCAACAACAACACTGCATTCACAGAGGACATCGCCAGTCATGAGAATACATTATCTTCAATCGCCAGTTCCGTCTGAGTACGACGCCTCACGAATCCTCGCTCCCGCCACACAGAATACATCAATTGATGACTAACCTCTTCAGCGCAAGTTAAGGAGGCCGTAAATCTACAAGCAAGGAAATTGTATTGGAGCTCTCGACTGAATCGAGTCAATGTCGCTCACCCAATTTCCGCCAAGCACGGTTACAGTGATGTTCTCGCCCGATTTAGCACCAACCAAGCGACAACCTCCGTCATGCGTGTCTCAATCAGCCAATCGCTCCGCCTCAACCCCTCAGTAGGAAGGAGCTTTTACAGGATCTAGTGACAGGGGATGAGAGCTGGAATCCTCTGTGGCAACGACGACAACGACAAGAGGTTGCCGTCTGGCTCCCGAAAGGAAAAGATCCACTCCTGCAGCCCAAGCTAGAAAAGCACCCAAGGAAGGTATTGCTGTGTAGCTCGTAATAACTTCACAACTCGGCTTAAGGCCACTCATAGAAAATGGCCTCGCTCATGGAAATTGAAAGAAGCGAATGATTTCTATCTGTCTTCTGCATAAACAGGATTGGTGGAGCTTCTCGAGTGCGATCTTGTCAGCCTCACGTCACCAAGACCACTAGTATCACTAGTAGTAGGTTTCAGGAAACTTGGCTGGAATACCATTCCCCACCCTCCTATTCCTCTGACCTCGCCCTTTCCAATTATCAACTATCAGCCACCTCAAGCAGTTCCTGGCCAAAGAGCAGTTCGCCACTGCTGGAAACCTCAACAATGCTGTGACTGACTTCCTTGACCCGAATTTTTCCCCTTTCTGGGAGAAGGGAATAGCCGACTTGCCCGCACATTGGATGCCAGAAATAATGATGGTGATTGTACAGTTCAATGAGTAAGAGTTCAGTAAATTGTAAAAGAATGTAAAACGTGCATCTGAGTGTCTCTGCTCTTTTGCATCACCTAATAAGCAGATCGAGTCCAACGCCGCCCGACGGAGCTTCTAACCCCTCCGAGGTCATCTAAGTGGTACCAGATTAGTCTGCATGGATAAAAGCACTGACTCATACATCAGCTGGCCGCGCCATTCCCCTCACTGCCTGAATCGAGCTCAATAACCACTACGCTTTTGAATGGATATAGTATGCGCGGTATGTCATAAAAAAGGGATAACCACCGCCGTATACTTTATAACTAATGCCTTGTTCTCAATAAAATTGCCAGGTGAAAGAGAGAGCCAGGTCCACACAGGTAATTGACGGAGCAATATGACGGATACTCGGCAGTATGCAGAAAAGATTTTACCATTTTGGACTTGATGGACTTTATTCTACTGACGCTACTGGCCATGACGCCAGTGCAATGAGAAAAAAGAAATAGCCTTGAATAGGCCCAATAGCTCATTTTATGTGATCGGAGTCCATGATTTATTAGGTTGCCTTGAACAAATCACCATTTTTATTCCGTCATTCAATTTTTTGCTTGACGACGGGACCTTCACATGAGAGCTTGACCCAATGGTCGGCATTAATTCAGCTAGAGTGGCATTTCAGACGAAGCCAGCTTCATTAGCCAGTAACAGGTGAAGACCAAGGTAGGTTAAAAGGCGAGGCTAGGAGCATCAGCGCTACCAGTGTGATAGGTGCTATAAAGGCAAACTTCAAAAGAATTATTTGGGAGAAGGCGATTGGACCTGTCTCTCTTTAAAGACTCAGGCTGCCATATCATGCTAGAAAATGAAAGAGGTGCGAAGAGGACAACCCGTGAGAAGAGGAAGAGGGACTCTAGGCAATTTGAAACGTCCTCAACAAAAATGATTACCTTATCTTTTGTGCGGTTGACCATGGTACGACGTAGAGTTACAGCGCAGCGAGGAAAGGAAATATGCGAGAAAGCATGTTCTACAAGCGCGAGACACCGAATTGCCCGCAGTCAGTAAGTAAGAATAGCAGCGGTCGCAGCGATCAGGGTGAGCCCACAGCGTCTTCGTAATGAAATTCCAACAGCGTCACGACTCCTAGGATTACCAGTGGAATTGCCCTCCCAGGGCCTTCGTATGGCTCCCAAATGCAACACTCAAACATAGAGATGGACAATATATTCAAACGATATCGCGATTGTCAATGGTCACACTTGAAGGCGCCTATTCTGAGGCGAGGCAGATTTTGAGTTTAGAGCCTGACTGCGTTGCTAAAAGCCCTCATATTTAAGGCAAACTATCATATGCCGCTGCTCAGCACAACTACACCTTCTCCGGTGCACATCCGATTTATTGCACCCACTGCCACTAAATCTACAATAAGCAACGATTCATGGTACCAGAAGATCCCTCTCGGTAATGATGCTGCATTTTGTAACTTAACCTAATCCTCCATATTCGCTAAATTAGAACATTCGAATATAACCAAAAACTTTCATTTCGAAGTATCGCATTCCAACAAGCTTTGCATAATCTGGATTCACATCTCGTGAGAGTACGCGCATATGAAGTTTGGAATACCTACTCAAAATTCTAATCTTATCTCACAAGAATGCCGGGTGGTGAAGAAAACTTTAGCCCCAGACGGGAGTCGAACCCGTACCTTTAGCCTACCGGGCTAGCGCATTCTAATCTTACTGTCCTTCACTCAGAATCAATACGCTAATTACATATTTTAACAAACATAGGATAAACTTTTCGAAATAGATCGATATAGCTTCCATTTGCACCAATTATAGTCGCTAAAAACTATTACGCTAAACTACAGCACAGAATTATAACACTCAAAGAATAACAAAAGCAGCCGGGTAGGGAAGGTCCTGCCATGGCCGCTGCGAAGCGCCCTGCCTTCCGCAGCAGAACGAGCCCTCGATCTCGTTCTTCAATAGGTTTGATTCAGCCTCTTTATCGAGACACACTCTCAATTTGAGGTAATAAGTGAATAAACAAATGAATAATAAAAGACAGCTTTGAAAATGGCAAGGAGCAACAGACGAAGAAAAGCGCAGAGGACAAAAAATCCGGCAAATTGGCAAGGATCGTAAATCATCGTTTATGTGTTGGACGAACATTTCTCAGGTTTAAGCGGCAAATGACACGAGTAAGAGTTTATCTGGGTAATGAGTGCACGCTCTCCAGATACGAGCCACATTTATTTGGTTCACTGACATCAGGAAAAAGTGAACTTGACATGATAGTTGGAAAGAGCAGACATAAAAACGGAGGGTTACACGTGTGCTGAACCCACTTGCACATTTCCTTCTGAAGAGTGTTCGCTTGACTGATAAGGCCATGAAACTGATACCCTTCAGTAGACCCAAAAGTGCATAGCCATCGATCGATCACAAATGATATGTCATTTCCAATGGTTACATTTTCATTTCCTGTGGGCGTAAATGGGTAAGCTTCTTCCAAAATCAATCCAGGGATCAGTAGTGTGGCTTGACTATTGCATTTATATAACGTGCGTAATGATCAATACAAAGAAGTGTTGACCTCTGAGAAAGCAGAAGTGGAGCATAAAGCGCTACAGGAAATTGAAAACGGTATGGGGCACCCAATGAATGGAGGTGTTGGATATTGGAGCCATGACTACCAACTCTACCAGTTAACGAAGCAAAGGGATGATTCATCCTTTGATCACTAATGGGTCATCCCATTTTCCGGAAATCGAAAATCGAATTTTGGGCACACTTGGCATTCTGGAACGCAGGTTGTGCTAAGGTTACTATCCTAGCGCTGCTGAGAACAAAGTGGCTTTTTCTAGCATAAATGAGGAACACAGATTATCTTGATAAACACCAGTTCACCGTGACCAGGGCTTAGAGTCGCAAGTATGCAGCAAGCTCTCGAGAAATTGGCAAGTCAGGTGGGAGCGATTGCAAGCCACGCAGAACCCAAGCATGGGAAAGTTCCTTGAAAGAGGAGTGATAAGGTCCAAATAGGACTCCAATCCATACTTTCAAAAAATTCCGGCCGAGGAGGGGAAGGTTCCAGTACTCCAACTGCGCTCAAATGACACTCTGATATCCCTTAAGGGGTAGAGCAATAAAGCAAAAAAAAGCTAGAAACAGAGCAAGAAGAATCAAAGCAGCCCACCTAAATTTAGAATAGAACGAGAGAAAAAGATCAAGATACCCATGGTTCACATGTTTTTTTTGCCGAAAAATATAGTTATTTCTGAAAAAGTTTGAAAAATTCTGAACAAATCAAGCAAAATGATCTACCTTCGTGTGTCCGCGTGACGCCCCATGTGCATCAAGCGGTAACACAATAGGTTGACGTAGGTGGTTGGAGCTAGGCAAATTACAACGTGATTGTCACTTTCAATCAAAATTTTCACCTCCAAACTGGTTATTATCACGTAAAAGTGTATTTCTCTAATGAAAAATTTAGAATAACAAAAAAATGCACATTCCTGCTCAATAGGTTTTTCTGCAGTTTTTTTTATTGCACTCGTCGTAAAACCTGGTAAATTTCGCAAATAATTCAATTAAAATAATTCAGTCACAATTTTTTTTCGCTCAACACGAGTAGTTTGGTTTGTTGAAAATCGGAAAAAGCCTCTGCTCGTTGGTAACTATTAAAAGATGTTGGAAAAGAAACTTGTTTCGGAATGCGCCATGAACTCGAGTTTCACGTTGAGAGGTAGTTGAATGCATACGACGAGCATACATGTTATCCTACTTGCGCAAGATGACCAATCTTCAACGCATGCCCCAAAATACGCCGCGTGCTCTACTTCATCCCCTGTACTGTGCCAATGATTAAATGTTTTTCCAGAGGGTCCCGTCCCTGGGACCTGGGGGTCCCGTCACGTTGAGGTCATACCACGGAAGAAACGCCTGTGATCGAGAATGTCACAACATTCTTATGCACAACTATAGCAGTCCGCAATAAGGGATTGTTTGCTTCGTCACCCTACTTTACGAGAACACCCTTTAGAGCTACGGAAATTTCCCATGATCGACCCATTACTTCTACTGTAAACTAATCTCACCATTAGATTTTATTAGAACACAAAAAAATTCTATAAAATGCTGAAGAAACCTTGGATGAAAAAAAATTATTCGGATAAGTTATAAATATAGCGAAATTCAGCACGAGGCACGCTGGCGCATCCTGGCCAGAAGTTGAGCGCTTTCTTCCTGCGCGTTTATTATTTTTTGCTAAGTGATATCGTATGCAGGGAGTATTCATTCAAGTATTTGTGTGAAGAAGCTGGCACATCTAAGGTCGGAGTTTTTTATAACCTCTATTACAAGAACTCGACGCAGGTGAGTTTAACCTGTACTCTTGTAGACTTGCGAAAATCTCACTTTAACCTGACTCAGACCAAAAGACAAAAGACTACGGGTCCGCACATTTCCGCCAAGTTTTTCCGCCTGACATTGAAATTGGCTTAAGTTTGAGTGTTGCGCTTTGCATTTCCAAATTCCTCCTGACATTCAGTATTACTACTTTTAGCATGGCTGTTCCTAACAAAAAAACAGTCCATTTCGAAAGAAGAGGGAAGTTTTGTAGAGTAAGAATCGAGAAGAATGGTATCCCAATTAATACTGTGGTTCAGAAATATCTTTTACGGGCTCAGAAGCAATGATATCGTTTCATCAAATTCACTCTTGCCACCAAATCACCACTAAAATTTTTCTGTCAAAATTCAACCCCACAAATTATAGTTGAGGTTCCACCCTGCCGGCTAGCGCGGCCAGTGTCGGACCGCCTCTAGCCGCAAGTGAACCATAATCTCCACCTCCTCACCGCTGCGAGATGCGCTACTACGTTCTGGATTTTTTGACACATGTGATCAACCCTTCCCCTTCGAAGGTGAGTACAACCCTCGCTTTAACCCTCATAACTCTTCTACGTTCCCATACCCTACCCCTCTTATTTTCAATGGTAGATGGTGAAGGTGTCGATTCAAGTCACTCCTCCTCTCCTGCAATGGAAAGTACGCTCTCAAGGGATTCTTGACTGTGATCCTCCTTCATTGCGTTAGGTGACTCCCGAGGATTTGCGTAGAAAGAAATTTTTAGATGTTGTTTCCGGTTCATATTTACATTTACCGTGGCTCGCCACGTTATAGGGAAAATCCGACTGACCAGGAAAACTCATCAGGTCGGCCCTACCATTAGCAGCTAGCTGTATACCATTGCACTCGCCTCGAGACGCTGAGCTCAAAACTGCCTTCACTATCTGCTAAACGGTTCTTTGAACGGAGTTATAAAGCAAGAAAGCGCAGCGGTAGTGCCCCGGCAGGCAAGAGGTGGTGGGAACGGTTTTCGAGGAGCCTGCTTTTTTGTTTTTCATGTCGATGTGGCAGAAAAGCTTCAAATTGTTAGTTTATCAACACTTTCCATTACTTGCCTGTATAAAAAGTTTACGAGCAGTTCCCACAACCTCTTGCCTGCGAGAGCTCAGCTTCTCGAGGCGAGTGCAAGGGTGAAGAGCTAATTATAAATGGCCGGACCGGCCTGATGACCTTCGCTGGTGAGATGTCCAAAGTAAGCCTGACAAGGAGTGGATGGAAACTGACAGCACGTTCGGGAATATTCGGGGTATCGAGGCCATGTAGCCCTTCAATCGATTTGAAATTACCGAATAAAGTGTCATGGTGAGAAATTTTCTGAACCGATTCTCATGGGTTTCCATGGTTGCCTCAGCGATTCATCAAGTGAAGCGCCTTCAATGCCTTGTCGTGAGCCGGCTTCCTTTCCTTTTTTTCCTCCCGTCAACGCGTGAAAGAGCTGTTACTGAGAGACTTGGCTGTCAAGACATCAACAGCTTTAAAACAAAAAGCCAGTAGACTGTCAGATAGTAAATTTCATTTCTTCACAGAATTCCATGGAAGTCGGGGCCAAAGTCGAAGTGAGACTGGGAGATTTTTGCTTTTTCCAGAACAACTTCTTCCCTGCTTGGACTGTAGACTGCTTGACTGTATTGCAGATCTAGCACATCAGCATCAAGGCATCAAGAGCACCCGTGACATCGACAGTTTTGTCAAGGCCTCAATAAGTCTCGAAGAAAGATGCGATGGCCCAAGAAAAAATAAAGGGATAAAATCTATGAGGAAAATGAAAGGAAATTCGAAATATTCGAAATAGCTCCGATTGAGCATCGACCAGCACCTACAAAAGGCATATCCAGGCAAAAAATGGGCGAACAGTTCCCTCCACTAGATTCCTAAAGGACAATCAAGGATTTAGCCCTCGCTGGCATGGAGATCAACTGATAAGGGCGCTAGGGCTTTGCAAAGTTAGCTGCAGCAGCTGCAATGCCCCGTCCGCAGCAGGCTGCTTGTCTGGCGCCCTCTCATCTCTGTTGCGCTCTCTCGCCTCGTACTCTCCTCTCTGCGCTCGGTCCCTCATTGCCTTAACTCAGCAGCATTATTAAGGTGAGCAAGCCATTACTTTGACCATTTTCGACATATTGTTATCTTTTTTCTTTGCTGCCGGCCCATTTCGCACCAAAGCTTTCATACTGGTGTGCAATAACCACCTTATTTTGATCCTGGTTTCAGGGTGTACGCCATGAATTCGGTTCTTCTCATTCATTGAGAATGCCTCATAAGTTGGCTGTCGGAGTTTTGTACGGAATGGAAATCTGCAGTGACAGGTTTAGCCGGCTAGCACTCTGCCTAGTGCGGTAGCTGTCGCCTACAAAATTGTTTTTGAAGCTCCAAGCTAAACTGCTTCGTTGCATCCCAGGCGTAGAGTGCCTAAGGTTTTTGTTTCAGCTCAAAGAGGTGAGCTTTGACACCGCCTATTTGTTGGCTGTCAGTCCGGTAGTAGGATTATCTCCAAAGGTTGCTACAGCTTTGCCCACTCTTTGGTTGTTGTTTGAGATCTGATGAAGCGATATGACGGCATCTGTTAACGAGTAGAGGAGTGGGTCAGCGGCTAGCATTTATTTCCTTAACGCTCTTGCTTCATTTTCCTAGTCATTCTATCGCATATCATCCTGAATTTTGCCATGAATTTTCCACAGTTATGATTTACCTGAATAAATGAATAAACTATTGGTTAAGATGATCAAATGGAGTGTTTGGGTACGGAAATGGCGTCACAGACTGTCACACCGCATGACTTCCCGGCAGACAGGACAAGGAGAAGACATTTGAAAAAGTGCAAGCACTGATAAGCTGTGGAACAACTCTTATTGAAAAAGCAACCGAGAAACCACGTGAGGTTCTGGCACTAGAGTGCATAAGCACTGCAGCTGGAAGGCATGAAGGGTGCTCAAGTCGCGTCTCGAACTATTGGGTTGATCCATAATTCCTGGCCGAATTTTTTCAGAATCAATTTTCTTCATGTCAAATTAGTGTCATTACGAAATAAGTTAGTATGTTGAAGGAGGCATCAGTACCTTAAACTAGGATGTTCCAGAAGGTCAAAGGGCAGTGGAATAAGTAAGTAGGGATCGAAATGGATCAACGACCAAAGCAGGCGATTATGCTTAACGATCATTTAAAGAAGAACCTTGCAAGGAGTGCAGTAGGCAAGACCAGCGCTGTGTTTGCCTCAGTCTTTGCTACTGATCGCGCACTGCACTGGGCTATTGGCTTGAAAGCATCGGCAAAGGCGATACAAGCTGCAAAGTTTGACCTCATCCTAAGCCCCCAGTCACTTTCGATGAGGATCCATTGCGCTGTGAATCGGAAGTTCACCCGGACGCTACCACCTGAGATTTGTAGCAGATACCTGGGCACAGCCGATGCACCACCGCAAGCTGTCTGAATGAAACGGGCTGTAGCAGAATGAAGTTTCGATGGGAAGGGCATGCATCTCTGACCATGACCGAGAAGCAGACCTGACCATCTGCAGAAATTTCATTCTGCGCAGGCATAGCCTGGACTTTCCCTAGTCGGTCACCAGTGGAGATGAGTCATGAGTCCACTACGACAACAACACGCGGCACGCCTTATGGCTATCTCGCAGCCTGAACCCACCATCTCACCCAAAACCCGACCTCTTTCGTCAGAGAATATTACCCCCATTTGTAGGATTGGTCGGGTATCCCACTTTGAGAACCGCTTCATCTTATATAGACAACCACTGCGAAGATAACCATGGAATAACTCCCGAGGTTGGCCGCAGCAGTGCGAGAGAACCATTCGAAACGTCTCAAAATCTCCTTCCTCCGGATGAACGCCCGACCTTACATTGCGAAGATAACTCGCCACCTTCTGAGGGAAACTGGCTCGGATCGCGATACCACATCTATCGTATAGCCCTAACATTACTTCATCGCACTATCCCCTTCTCGATGCCCTGAAGCAGTACCTTCGAGAGAAAGGGGTCACTGAATACAACCACCCAAAAAACGACCTCTCCGAACTCTTCATCCCATAGCTCCACTCGTTTTGAGAGGAATGCATCCATTCGCTGCCTAGCAAATGAATGCATATCAGCGATTGCGACGGTGGTTATATTGTTGATCAGTTATTCTCCAGGAAAGAAAAAACTCAATGAAATGAAAGTGTCGAAATTCGGCCAGAAATTATGGTTCAGCCCAATAGAATCTGTAGCAGATGACCATTGATGAGATCAAAATAAAGCTCTGAAGCTGCTTACAAGGAAATTCATTCTAGGGCCAAATGCTCTGCGGCATCATTTGGCATTATGCTAACACTAACAGTCCATATAAGATCAAAATAGTCATCCGTGCAGAAGAAACTACTCAAGGCAGTGGGTGCAATGGCTGAGGGCGGAGCTGTTTTGATGACGTCATTGGTCGTCATTGCTGTAAAGCGCTGGTGGCGGTGCTTCCTCCTCAAACCTTAACGCCTCCCCATCAATGACGTTCAATGACGTCATCAAAAAACACTCCGCCTGTTAAGCCATCGCACCCACTGCCTTTAAGGCCACCAAAAATTATTCGAATTATTTTCCAAGCCAGTCGTGGACGAAAGGGTCTTAAAATACGCTTCGGATCAACCGACTCCAGCCCGGATGTCATGCTCTCACATTCACCTTTTACGGTACTTGCCATAGCTGGAAACAAAACTCAAGATTCGAGTTCCGACCCGTTTGAAGCGCTTTTTTCATAGTTTAATATTATAACGAAAACATTTGCATTCCGAACTATGATTAGAACACCACCCGTAAAACAAAACATCACTTTACTGTACTTGGAAGGCAATTCCGATTCAAGTTTTTTTTCCAAGAAGGAGAAGGAAAAAACTGGGAGAATTTAGGAATTAAAAAAATTGAAATCCATAATTCTCTAAGGAGAATCTCATTGGCTGACACTGTGGAATGGTCTTGAAAACCTAAAAGGGGTATAAGGTTTATCTGTGCCATCGAAACAGCCAATCGCCGTGACATACAGCCCACTTATCTTTTGTTGTTCAACTAACGGTTCAACTTCTTGATGGATTGATGTGATCGATTAAGCTCTCAACACTATTGACTTGACAGCAATCCAATTTTACTATTTACTATTAGTTTACTATTACTATATGTACGAAGCAATTCAACTCCGTCTCAAGCAATAGTACCTCTGGCGTGCGTCGACGTCTTCATTATCAACAGATGCTCCACCATTCCGCAGGTCGGCGTCAGAAACAATCTCTGAGCTGTCATGCCTCATTGCGGCTCTGTCATAAATGCGCGGTGATCTCGCCGCCATAGTCCATCAGTGGTGCCCTGAAAGATTCAAAAGGCCTATTTCGCGATCGAATAAACGATAAATGTGACATTGCGTCCGAAAAGTGAGAGTGGTTGCCGTGGTTGAATCTTCCGTAATGAACGAAAGTGAAAAAACACAGATAAGCTCAAAGTCACGCTGCGCGCCGATCATATGGGCGGAGTTTGTACCCCGCGAGCTTTCACCTCGCCAACGGGAGTACTATTGACTGGTCTAACCCACTGAACGTAGTGGAGTGCCAGCCCTCGCGATCAGCATGCAGTGGATTCTTAGCAGTTTCGTTTTTCGCTTTTTAGTCGCGTGGGGCGAGCGCGATTCTGGGAGCGTCGGCGCCACATCTGTGGATTCGTGTAATAAATGAATATCACAAATTAATTTCAGCGAAGGTGAACACGTAGAAGGGTTAGAGAGGTGTTATAGTGCAATTTCAATTGCAAAGACGTGTAATTCCAATGAAAGCGAAACTTTATCAAGATTCATTGCAGTGGACATCGAAGGCATTAATGCCTCAAAACTTTGTAGCCCCAAAAACCATTTCCGGACTAAAGAACATCTATTTATACAGTGAACCACTACGTTTAGAGGTATACCATTCTATAAAAATTTCACTGATATCGAAAATATTCCGACAAAATTCTGATAATTAGCGAATTGGCGTTATTCGCTGGAGGGCTGTCATCGCCCACAGACCGCACAATTGGTAGCCCATATGGGATGCCACTGGCGTAAATGTGGCGGATACGCTCTTCTTCTTCAGATGCACAACCCAAACTTGCGGATTCCCAGGGTATGCTTTCAAAGCAAGAGCCTCGGATGAGGTCGTTTTGAAAAAATTATTTCCTTTTGGGGCCAAGGAAAAAATAGGGGGTTTTTTTAAAAAAAGCCTGCGTGTATCACAGCTGTGCTGTTGCGCGGCTTGAAAATGCGCGATAATAGAGCTATCATTTACAAACTGCATCACTTATCTTATCTCGATTACAAAGTGAGAAACGAAATAACGAACGAAAATGGACGAATTAACTCGCACACACCCATTGTGATTATGAGGTAGTGGCTAATTCGAGTGGTCGCGGGTTGGTGGAGTCATGGAGCAAGCGAGTGCAGACAACTCGTCCGGACCGCCTCTCAGTAAGTAGGGAGAAGAGAGCCTTTGTTTCAAGGCTTCATCAGTGTTTTGCTTTGCTTCTTCTTCATTTTGAGTCAGTTAGGCATCCAGAACAATTACCGACCCTACCAATTTGATCTAAGGCTGTGGGTTCGAGAAAAAAAATCCCCAAAAATCGAACACGAAGGGAAAGAAGTAACTTCGATAATGTCGAACGAAAAGGTGTGAAAGGCGTACGTAAGAAGCACGTCAAATTAGCGTAGATGGGACAATAGATGCTGCCAAAAGCATTAGGTACATTCCTGAAGGCAAGGGGTGGGCTAATGTTCTTTTGAGTCGAAAAGACACATTGAAATGATAAATGGTGCGTCATTTAGAAAAAAAATCCCTAAGTTCTCAGTGTTGTCGACTAACAAGGGGGGTCTTTCAGGGCAAGCCGCGCTTTTTGGAAACGGTTTCTTGCATATTGTAGGGACGCATGTATGGACCACAAAACCATGTTTCGTTTTCGCTGAACGGTTTTAGTAGTACCAAAAAAGTGGTGAATGATACCCTTGATGGTTCGATCCCCCGCGGCGACTAAATTTTGCAATCAAGGTTGGCGGCCACTTGTTGGCTTCAAAATGGTCCTGACGATGAATTGACATCTGATTTTGACATTTAGCGCGATTTGGCACCAAACCGTAGGCGCCAACCCAAATGCAAAATTTAGTCGCCACGGGGATCGAACCCTTAACAGTACCTTATGCTTCTTTTTTGGTACTGCTATAACCGTTCAGCGAAAATGAAACATGGTTTTGCGTTCCCTACATGCGTCCCTACAATATGCAAAAAAAACCGTTTTGAAAAAGCGCCGCTTGCCCTGAAAGCCCCCCCCCCCTCCCCTTGTGGAAGCGTGGACGAGATTCCACATCAACCATCAACCAACGACATTGTGAACGCTACCGTACCCTGAC
>MU882945.1:0-14124 GCA_036418205.1 Ostertagia ostertagi
TCGAAGTGTGACTTTAAAGGCACGAGTCGGGATTGAATTGATGCGTTATTTTGTTCGAAAATTAGGCAAGGGTGCAATGAGGAACATTAGTGAGGAGAAAAAGCAAAAAGCACCATAGAAAACACTAAATTTCCCTTAGGAGGCCGGCCGTAGTACGACGGAGAGACACAGCGCTGCGAGGAGAGGGAAAACGCGAGATAGTACGTCGTACGCGAGAGGGCGCAGAGACCACGTATGCCGTGGTTGATAAGGATGGCAGCACGGCAGCACACAAGGCAAGGCCTTAGCGCCGTTGCCTCGCACTTTTGAGTCGCGACAGTGTCGTGCCTCCTGCCTTGGGGACCCCTCTTCCTCACTCTAGAAGGGACTGGCTCTTGGGACCTAATTCCGACTCGTGGCTTACCAGCGAATGCGCGCTTACCCTAAATGCTCATTTCGCGATTGAATATGTGTCGAATATTGCGATTAAAAATTAAAGCGGTTGTAGTGATTTGTATTACAGTGATGGCAGAATGTGAAGAAAACAGCTCAAACACTAAAAGAAGTAGTTACACTGAAAAGACAGCCCACTTGAAATCAAGGTATAGGTGATTGATCAGTGATGTAGGAATGAAGAAAAACTATATGAGAAACGACCCAGAACCTGAGAAATGGACCTCTTCTTTGCCCGTTGATTTCTGCATGCGATCCCATCGGTGCTGCCCTCTTCAACGCTAACGCTCTCTCTGCTAAACGGCTAGAGACCTGCGGCGAGTGGTTAGCCAGTCGGTGGGCGTGCCGCGTCGATAGCGCCGCGGGAACGGCCATAGGTCGCCGGGGCATATCCTTCGCTGCGAATTGCGTGTCAGTCCGCCTACTCAGGAGGTCCGCCTGTCTTCCCACTGGGTAATTTGCCCCTTTTCAACCTTATCTCGACGCTATCGTAAATCTCCTTCATCTACAAACTGATGCTCGTAGTAGTAGATTAAAGTTGAAAAGATAGGGAAGAGATTAGCTATGAGCTTCTCTAATGAACGTATTTGACTAGATCCTTTTACAAAATTCCTGTAAAAGAGAACGGCGTTTGCGAAATGTTCAAGAGAACCATTTGCCAGATTTCCCTCCCATTCCTGACCCAACCTCTCCAGATGGTTCCTCGAGCTCTGCCGTATTCGATGAGAAGCGGAGAATCAGTTGAAGTGACTTAGTCGGTTATGAATAGTGAGGCATTTTTATTTATTCGATTGTATATTTCGTTGGCTATGAAAAGTCAGAGACCGGCCCTGTGCGTCTGTTGGGTGGGAAGAATCCTGAGCGCAGACAATGTGCTCGCGATCGACGACAGCTGCAACACAATGCGTCGGATGAGAAAACATGTGAGGAGATTATTGGAATACTGTCCCCCCGACCTGGTGTATCAGACTATCTTCAAAGAAGGCAAAAATTAGCTTAGCTGATGAAAAACTTTGTTGTCAATGGTCCATTTTGTAACAGAGGTTAGTAAAGGCATTGCACATTAAATGTAAAGAGCCTCCTTCTTGATCCCATGCCGCAATGTGTGTAGCGCTTACTGTGAATTTGCAAAATTTGGCGGTGATCAAATGATCAAAAAACGGGCTTATCCATTAACACAATAGCGCCCAAAATATATTCATGTGGGTGAAAGAATAGCCCCAAACGATCCGCAAATAAGTGAGTGGCACGACCAAGCTTTACAAACAAACAGCTTCGTCGATGTGCAGCCAACGATCAGCTCAGTGGCGCTGCGTGGCTTTTCTGAATTTGCTATTGAGCGTGAATCCCGTCAAATGTTAGCAATGTTTTGTACTCTTTCCAATTTTTCTTATTCTTCTCCTCCTTCTTAGCGTTGATTCCGCGCAGTCGCAGAATCGGCCATGTTTCTTGTGAGACCATCGTCACTTGGTTCCTGCACCAAGGCCATCTTCAGTCGGGTGTTTGGCCCTGCCTGTTTATTAAGCGTCCCTTTGATGAAATCTTCACCTTGTTCTTTTGGATTCTCTCTTTGGTCGCTTTCGCTTTCCTATATCTCTAAAGTCTATTGCCTTTTCTTGATCGTGGGGTTCAGCACTTGTCTATACCATCGCAGACGCCGTACCTTCAGCTGAGCACGAACTGACTGTATGACCTCTCTGGCCTCCTCGTTTCTCATCCTGTCCAGTTGCGATTTTCTCTTCTAAAAACTAAGCAATTTCGTAAGCCACTTTTTGAAGATTCTCTCCTCGAGTTACAAAAGCGCGGCAAGCGATTCACTCAATGTGTTGAACTTCAAATGGTTTACCCAAAATCAAAGCTCGTTCTGTAAGAAACCGGTTCTAAATGCACAGAACGATTACTTTATTGCACAAATGACAATGGCACTCATGTTTCCAGAAGTTCTTTCTCACTGGATGTGTTTCCGCTGCAAGATTTTCCAAAAAAAAAACCATGACTTCTTTGTTTGCTTGTAAAAGTTTGTTGTTTGTTTGTTTACTCCGAAGAAAGCGTTTTTTTACTCCGATCTCTCTCCCCCAGGGTAGAAGTGGTGGAATTTCAATTGCCACTGGTTACGACGTGTGCGAAACGGGCATCTAATCATGTATCGTGCCCCGTCGACGCCAACCAAACCTCCCACCCAATGAGGTCGGCTACTCAATTGGCAGCCTTATTAATAATAATAAGTAATAATATTTATAACTAAATAATAAGGTTCGTCTGAGGAAGGAGCGAAACGAACCATTTTAATTATTTCGTTTATAATGGTTTTTTTTTCTTAATTGTATTGGAGGATCAAAGCGAGGCCTACATCGGTTGACTTCATGACTCCTCAAAGAGGCCAGAATGCATTCAAAGTACCACTGCGATTATAGTCTGAGGTAGAATGCGTGGCGCATCCCCAAAAGGGATCGATCAACGCCGAATGTTTCGTGGTTACTGCTGTTAATTCTGCCCTCTGTTCCCTACCTCTATATTACCAGAACTGTTTTATTTATTACATGGTATGTGAAGGTGGAATCGTTTTTACGGCTGGAAATTTCTCTTTACCCGTAAACACTTTTGAAGGTTGCGCATAGAAAATTATAAAAGATAAAAATCTCTATGTCGCTGTCGCAGAAGAAGGTGAATGAAAGGAAACCGTTGGAGTCACCTGTGATGTCATTTCTGAGGTCACCCAACAACCATCTCCCCAAGTTACTACATCGGACGGACTGCCCGGGTTCATTCTGCAACCTAACCTACTGCATCGGGCGGCCTGCTCGGGTTCAGTCCCTGCCGAGGTAATAATTCCTGACACGTCGCGAATTCCCCGCCACATTTTTCTTACCCAGACGCTTTCTGTACATTCTTTCTTTACAATCATGATTTTGGGGCGTCTCTGAGCCGGTCATTTATTGCGCTTATTTTCGTATTGCTGAATGTTGATGATGGTCATAAAAGACAGTGTATCGTTGTTATACTAGTACTCGAGGGACGGAGCGGTGCTGTAAGTTGGCAAGTGGTCACGCTTACCAGCGACGCGAAGGGGTCCAGAGATCAAATCCTGGGTCGTGAGTCGCCCGGGCCAACCAAGCCTTCCATCCCTCCGGGGTCGGTTAATTGGTACCAGACTTGTCTGGGAGGATAAAAACACTGACTTGAACATCGGCTGGCCCCCGCAAGTCATTGTATAGGCCACATCGCCCATTCAACGACTGCGAATGTATTGGGTTGTCCCATAATTCCTGTCCGAATTTCGACACTTTCTTCTCATCGAGTTTTATCTTCCTCTAAAACCAATTGATCAAAAATATAACCATTATCATAATCACGATATGCATCCATTCGCCAGGGAACCTTTGGATGCTTTCCTCCTAGAATGGGTGAAGCTATGAGCTGAAGAATTCAGCAAGGTCGTTTTTGGAGTGGTTGTATTTAGTGACTTTTTTCTCTCGCCGCTGCTGCCTCAAGGCACTGTGAAGGGGATAGCCCGATGGAGTGATGCCAGGGCTATACGATGGACATGGTATCGTGGTCCAGCCAGTTTCCCTCAGAACGTAGCGAGTTATCTTTGCAATGTGAGGTCGGGCGTCTATTCGGAGAAAGGGATTTTGGGACGTTTAGGACGGTTCTCTCCCACTACTGCGGCCAACCGGGAGCTGTTCCACGATGGCATTCGCAATACTTGTCCGCATATAGCAAAACAACTGTGAAAGCGGAAGACCCACTCAATCTAACAAATCAAAAGCAATATTCTCTGACCACGGAGTTTGGGCTTTTGTTGAGCTGGTGAGCCCTGGCTGCGAGGTAGCCATCAGGCGTGCTGCGTGTTGTTGTCGTAGTGAACTCATGACTCATCCCCACTAGTGATCAACTAGGGAACGCTCTGCTAATGAGGTCACAGAATGAAATTCCCCCAGAGGGTCAGACCTGCTTCTCGGTCATGGCTGGTCGGCGCATATGGTTTCCATCAAGTCTTCATTCTGCTGCTGCCCACTTCATCCTGATGGCGTGTGCTGGTGCATCGGCTGCGCCCAGGTGTCTGCTACAATACCCTGGTAGTAGCGTCCGTGTGCACTTCCAATCCGTGGCGCAAGGGGTCCTCATCGAAAGTGAGTGGAGGCCCAGGATGAGGCTGATTTCACAGCTCGTATTGTCTTTGCCATTGCGACCGAACCTCTAGCTCAGTGACCGATCAGTAGCAGAGACTGAGCCAAACACAGCGCTGATCTTCTCTAGTGTCCTCCTTGCAACAGCGTCTATTTGAGGATCATAAAGCATAATCGTTCGTTATTGTCACTGATCTATTTCGACTTCTACTCAGTTATCCGATGCGGGTTTGACCTTCCAAAATGTCCTGGCTAACGGTCTAGATGCACTCTTTGACATACCAACATATTTCGCAATGACACTAATTCGACTTGAAGAAATTTGAATTTGATCAAAAATCGGACAGGAATTATGGGACAACCCAATATTACAGCTATAGTGCGGGAACGACTTGAAGTGACGAGAAAGGACCTTAACCTCAATAAGCATCGGATGTGGTACGATGGCGACACAGGGTGGCAAAGAAGACAAAATACGCGAGAGAGCACGTCGTTTGAGAGAGCACGCTGATCTCACCATCTCTCGCGGTGGGTGGGAAGCGTTGGAACGGGGTCGATGGTTGCAGGCCCGTAAGGATTAGCGCCCTAACTGCGCAATTTTTGCGACGAAGCTGGAGTGATCTAGGTAGGTACGACCTTACAATTTCTCTGGCGATATCCTTCCTACTAGACGGGCGAATCCCGGTGTTTGTCTTTTAAACTGCGCAGAACATGTTCTTTCTATTGAAAACGGGACTAATTCTTGGGCGCGGGACATGAGATATCCAGGTGCGTGAGCATCTTTCCCCAGTTTTCTGCCCTCGCTCCTCAAGATGCATCCGCTATGTTTACATGCGACTAATGGGGTGTAATGGTCATGTTCGGGCACACAAACTTCTTTATAGATTCGAATTATTTAAAAGAAATCTTCTTGGGGAAGTGAATGCATGGCGCGCATCAAATGAATGGATCTATGCTGAAAGCTTCGGGCTTTACCTTTTACGATAGCCCAAAACTCACTCAACCGCTCAGAACTGGCTTAGGTGCTCCATATTGAACGAATATACTTAGATTCCCTTACAAACTATACAAGGTTGATTCCTTTATGCATAGTTGTAGAGAAATACGGAAGAATAAGAGGTCTGAGTTCGAAAAAAAATCAAGAAAAAATCAACTCAAAAAAAAACCAAGGATCAAGTTACAGTTCGTAGACATCTGCAACAGTACAAAGTGAAGTCGTAGTTAAGCTTCAATTGATATTTATTAATAAAAGCGGGCAAGACTTAACTATACGTTAAACTTCGACATAATTGCAATTGTAAGAAGGAGGCTGACAAGGAAAGCATACAGTAGCTATCGTTCCTGATCGAGAAATTTCCCACTATCAGCATTCAGAAATAAAAAGGACAGTCGCGTGATCGCTAGGTTGTCATCGATGAGAAATCGCACGTGGGAAATTAAATAAAGTTATCGGCCTAAATGGACCGGCAACATCAAATAACATTGGAGACGGCGCCGCTGTACGATGCTATTTGAAGTTAGGAAAAAATTCAATGGCGGGTAAAAGGTCAAGTGTTCGGAAAGAAATATTACGAAACCGAACGAAATCGCAAGGAATTAAAGTTCGAGTCATGAGGGCAAGTTTTTGAAACCGTAACCAAATTTGTCAAAATATATTTATGGGATCCCCGTCCATGTGCTGATTGGGCAACTGCAAAACTGGGCTGTGCTAGCCTCTGACCAGTAATAAAATATGCTGACACGAATAGACGGTTCGGTATTCATTGGTGCAACTCAACGGCCTTTCACCAGCCAGCTGTAGCACCTAATGAAGCACCAGCTGGTCGGGAGGGGCTTCATCGCATGCAGGGATCAAAAGAGGACTCTTGTCTCTGCATGCCTCACCGTAAATTTTTATGGTTTTTTGCAATTTACGGCTACCAGGGTGAACATCGGTCGAGGCGAGGGTCTTAACGGCTTGTCGAGGATTTTCGCCTCAGTCACGCTCTCCCGCGCCAACATTCACACTCGTCATGCACGAGCCGTCTGTGCTCTCCGCGCGTACGTTCACTCTCGGCACTACTCTCGCACAGTACAGAGCTCATGGTCGAGGAATTCCTTGATAGGTTATTCAACCTGCAATGGCCACTGCAGATAAGGTAACGTCCATCCTGTTTGTGCGAACGCGGGCGACGCCGCGGTCGCGGGATGGTTGCTTGCCGGCCTGTCTGCGGCGGCGCGTCATTGCAGCTGCGCGATTAAGTGACCGTCCCTTTGTCATGGTGACTTAGCAGGCCCTTGCTGAGCACTATGAAGGGAGGAATATGACAAAAGCGACCTTCGTGAGCAGCTCTGTTCAAAAAAAATATGCACTCCTGAACTCACCAGGGTTGTCCTTATTTTTAAGAATATAGCCTGTAAACGGAATGATATGAAACTTCGACGCAAAAATTGTCGAGTGGGCAACCGGAACCTTCAGGGCCATCCACATTATCACATGCAGTGATAGATAGAATTATAATTATAGAATTATTATAGAAGATTGGATGCTGTCATGCAAGAAAGAAAGCCTTTTCAAAAATGGCGTTCGTGGAAACGATTTGGTTGTGTAAGTCCCGGCGACTTGTACATAAATAATTCGGATTGAGCTTACATTTAGCGAACATTTCAATCCAACAGGTTGGGATTTAGCTAAAAAATGGGAAGAGTTAATACATGGCCGGAAGCTAACAATACGCAAGCCTGGCAGACCACCGGGGCATCATCAGCGCCAACTCGCGATAAAATGCGATTTGCGTGTCTAGCACAACGACCCGAGCATAGAAGTATTGCGAGCGACGAGTCTTTGAGATTTATCCCGAGTGTTTGGTTAAAAGCGCTATGCCGGCCATCGTAGAGAAAAAAATGGGCCGCAATCGCTCTTTTGCCCATAAACCACTGTGTGTTTATCCAACGTTATTAATTCGACGCGCGTACGATGAAAATCCGTTTCCTGCTAGGTCTCACTTATATTGAGGAGAGAGGAGCGTAAAAATTAGCTTACAAGGGAGGTCTTTGAGGATATGGAGCACTTTTTGAAATGGTTCCGCGAATGTTGAAGACTCATGCGAGGAACACAAAACCTGGTTCATTTCTCCTGAACACTCCTGGGAATGTCAGAACAGTGGTGAAGAAAAGGTCATGTGCTCGATCCCCTGTGGTTAAAAATTTGAGAAATTTGGAGTTATGCCTCCAAAATTGCCGGTGAATCACGAGGATGACATCTATTTCCGTTGCTGACGTCATTTAGGCTGCAATCGGAAAGCGCCAACCATATTGCAAAAATTAGCCATCACAAGGATCGAACTTTGGACCATCTCTTCACCACTATTTTGACATTCCTAGAAGCGTTCAGGAAAAATGGACCATGGTTCTGTGTTCCTCGCATGAGTCTCTGCAACAGTGCAGGAAACCATTTTGGAAAAGCGCTCCATGTCCTGAAAGACCTCCCTTGTAGCAGTATAGGAAAGGCAGGGCGCGGATGGGACTACATGGAGTCAAACTCATAGCGAGGAGTCCGAAGAACCTTACATACTTAGGAGGTACACCAATTTTTGATAGTCAGAAATATAATCACATCGAAGAAGTGAGCCTAATTGAATTAGCTGATACACAGTTGTTTCGTTACTGTTGGTTGCATACTGGGACCTGTGGAACACGTTTGGCCTACTAAAGTTGGGCAAAATCCTGCCGCGTGGGTTTGCAGAAACTTGAAGCACGGATGAGACATTTCGAGTTGGCAAATAGCCCACATAGACATTCGGCCATATGCCAAGTGACTAAGCGACGTTTGCGGTCCCACCATGTGTTTCACGCGGATACAGGAAACGTTACTATCGTTAGGCGATCACTATGAATAAATTGTTTATAAGTAAATCAACTACCAGAAAATTCTCTGTAGTACTTTGTATGGCAACTCCTGAGAGAAGTACTCGAAAAATCCCTAGGAACCTGGGGAAATCTCCTGTATGACTCCGAGCAGGGTGAAAATCGTGTCGAGTACGTGGTCGCAGAGGTACGACCCCCCCCCGAAATCGAGATCCTGGCACGACCCCCTCTAACAGAGCAAATTAATTCAATTAAAATAAATCCTGCAAAACAAATCAAAAAAATTCTGCAAAATAATGCTAAGGACGCTTCATCTTGTCATCTATGCACGTCTTCCATCGCTGCATACTTTTGTGTACATACTGAAATATCGACTCGAGGAAAGAGGCATTAACTTTGTGTGACCTCAAGGCGAGGTTCGTTCAGAAACGCACAGAAATCCTGAAGACACGGGGTTGCGATTCAATCTTGATTCTTGCTTGAGTATATCAAAACAGCCGAGTGTATCAAAGGCCGATTCAACGGCAGCTGCGGCGCGATTGTCACTGGGTCAGATTTGCCGAAATTTCAAAAAAAAACGTCCGAATCTACACCCTCGATGAAAAGGTTGCATTCCTCCATTTCACAACCTTTGAAGCAGCTTGAGGTAGAGTTAGATAGAGCTGGATTTCGCGTTTCCAACAAGCATCGAAATTGCTCTGGAAGCCTTCCTTGCAGAAAGATAGGGTCTGTCAAATTTCGTCGAGTAAATGTCGAGGAGGCCGAAATTTTCACGCGAGTTTTTGCCACTTCAAGAGCAATATATCTCTTATATTGTAAGATCCTGAAAAAGGGAAGATAGTTTTGGAAAGCGGAAGGTTTGCGCTTCCTGATGGTCTGTTTAGTTTTCTTCTACAGCTTTTTGGTTGAAGAGATAATTGCGTCGAGGATCTATCGAGGTCGGATCCGGCCACCTGGAAATCCGCTCCCTCATTCACCATTGCAAGTGTGACTCGTTGGCAACACTCGGAATGTGTCTAGAACAATATCTTTGAACGCAAACAATAAGAATAGGAGCAATCGTCATCATCCGATTTGGTATTGGTATAAGCCATGCATCCCTCCTCCACTCACAGTTGCAGAATCGATTGAAAGGTGTTATATGATGGGGACCTTCGAACGAAACTGTATTGTAGTAGACATAGTGTGTTGTGCTATTCCTGTAACCTAAAAAACAACTTCATTTGCCCAGCGCTTTTTCTTCACGGTTGTCGTTTTTCCGACAGGGTCCCTAACAACAGCGTCATTCTCAGCGAGGTATTAAGGGAGAAGGAGCGAGCGATAGGCAGAGGAGGTGCCTTTGCAGCGCGTGCGCACATGTGGCAGTCTTCTTTGCGGGGATGCACTTTCATTCTTTGTACTGCCTTCAAATACGCCCTTCTCATGAAGGTGGAGGAATGGAGCGACTGAACCTGCAAAGAAAATTTAATATCATGTTTTTTTCGGATGTTTTCATTTTCTGCTGCGCTATACCCTATTACCTATCTGCACCATGATACCACTTCTGTTACTGACCCCCAAGAGTACGACCCCCCATGGACCAGCCCAACAGGTACGACCCCCCTGTCGAGGATTTCCTCGACCGATATTCACCCTGCTCTCGAACCCTCCGAAAAGCTGAAAATTTACCACTGTCATAATGCCTTTGGCACATTTCACCTTTTTCTTCTGCTATTACATACCGGGAGGATTGGTGTAGTGGCAAGCGGCGCCTTGATCCCCTTTGCGGCCGATGGATCAAATCCTGCGCGGTACGCTGTGCAGGCCAACCGAGTCATCCATCCCTTCCGAATCCTTATCATTTTCCTCGACGTAATAGCAATGTTCTTGGCATTACCTCGAATTCGCCATTTGGCTGAGTTCCGTCCATTGAAGTGAGACGTCTGTGGATTTCATAATCGCCCAAACGAGTTGCCTCCTTATTGGTCCTCAGAAAAACACCACTTGCAACAATTAGGTCAATCCCTGGAGTGTACTGCTTGGGAATTTCACAGGAACGACTTTAATTTGAGGCACGAACACAGAACGGCGTCCTTAGTAGCATCGTTAGTGGGCGCCTGAGTTTGCAAAGCTTCAGTGAGCTTGAGTTCATGCTCATACACACGTTCCTGTGAGCTCCTACTCTTGTGCGTGTGGCCGAGTATAACTCATCTGATGCTGTCAGAGGCCGGCAAAAGAGAAAAATAAAGTGAAAATGTAACGTCACAGTGGTCAGCTAGCATATCCGGCCTATACAAGGACTTTTGGGAACAGGTCACGATTTGTAAGGGATAAAGCATTCGGTGGTGGTCCTTCTCAGGGCCCTACGCGTCCATCCTTAATCTAATTAGTGGTATCTGAGCGTGGTTTTGAACGCTATAGGGCCTGGTCGATGTAAATCAGTGGTTTCATCCTCCCAACCAAGACAGTTGTCATCTAAGGTTACCCGGAATGGACGGCTATTGGGCTGGATAGTTTCAAGGCAAGCAAGCATGGTACCCAATTCTCCGATCGCGAAGGAAGGGAAGGAACGGCATATACGATTTCGATTCCGCACATTGCAATTTGATGCTTCTAAGCCGCTGCCTAGCCTCGGCACGAGATTAGCATATGGACGAGAAATGATCCATCGTCCTCCCCCAGATTTACGAGAAAATGAAGATCGGCTGGCTTGCCTCGCCGCCTCAGCAACTTGTTCTATGAGTGATCAAAACAAATTTGCAACAGTATTTAGTTGTTTGAGAAGATTCATGTGATCGTAGGCTCAGCGTGTTACTTTACATTCACGGTAATTGTTAATGTTCTGCGTTTAGACCCCCCTCCCTCCTCCCCCTGTGAGGAAACAATGTCGAAGCCTTGATTTTTCACTATGTAGCCGCATGGTCCCTGATAGGCCAGCACCAGGGCGTGTCAAGTCGAGGAAACCTCGACAGTATTCGTAGCCGACTTCTTGGGGGAGACGGAGGTGGGGAGGGGGGGATTGGAGAGGGGATGGGTAGGGAATAGTAATTGGTCGGAATTGGCATTGCACTTTCGAATTAGGGTTTTGGAATTTTTGAGAAATTTGAAAAAAAAATTATAAAATTTAAAAAAATTTGGACCTTTGGGACCTTTTTTTAAGGAAACCTAATAACTCTGAGAAAATCCTGGAAATTGCTACTTTTATGGTAAAACGAGATATATGAACAGGTAGGAAGAAAGGAGGATCAGGAGAGTAGTAGACTTGAATATGGAGGTGAGCTCAATTGAGGTTTGTCACATCTCCTCGGCACCTCGCCACCACTTCGAAAGTATCCTTTTTGAGCTGAATTTCTACTCCAAACTGACCTCTTGAGCGGAAAGTCCAATTAAGTCGAGGCGATGCAGAATGAGTTAGTTCGAACTCTCAAACTATTGAGTAAGTTGCGAAATTAAAAATTATTTCAAGCCAGAAAAGGGTGCTATGCACCGAAATATTGCCGATTTAGAAGTAACCTTTGAAATTCCTTTTTTGGAATGCTGAATGCTTTTGTGTTCTATTTTTGCTAATAAATTTTTGCAATCTCAAAGAATACAAACATTCATATCCTTTTATATCAAAGCAACAGTCCCAGCAGGGTTTTTACCTTCGACACTAATGGTGTGGAACGATGCGCTAGCCCTAGTCAAGAACATAAGAAGTGTGACTGAACAAAAAACTCACCTTGGAAAGCCGCTAGAAAGGGAGCTGAACGCTTCGAAGTGGGCGTGGTTGCAATCGGCTGAGGGGATTGCAGCCGATTGTTAACCACGCCCACTTCAAAAGCTGTTCAGCTCCCTTTCTAGCGGCTTTCTAAGGTGAGTTTTTTCTCAATATTGTGCTGTCCCGGAGCCTCATCAGCACCTAAATATTGTATAACACAGAGAGGCACCAAAATTTTATTTCAAAAGAATTCCAAAAGTTCAGAAAGTTCGAAAATTCCAAAAACTCGTTCTTTTCACTCCAACGGCGCGGCTCCCGTGAGGGCAGCTTTATATTGCTGTGGCAAACACATGCCTGAAGAAGGTGTTATACACCGAAATATCGCGGAAGATTTCAAAGGAATTCTTTTTCAAACTGTTTCTTGCTTTTTGGAACTTTTGGAATTTTGTGAACTTTTGGAATTCTTTCAAAATAAAATTTTGGTGTCCTCTCTGTTAGTTTTTTGTTTAGCCACGCCTTTTATGTTCTTGACTAGGGCGGGAGACGTGCGTGGGCTCCTTGGGTCAGGTCACCGAGTTGCGCGATCAAACCGAAAAAGCGGCTAAGGTTAAGTTTGGGTTTGGAATTATGGTTAAGGGGTTTATGCTTACACATTGGCTTATGCCTAAGCCTATGGTTGGGCCCAGGCTTAGTCCTAAACTTGCTCCGGACGCGAATGAACAGCGTCTCAGTTTTAGGTGACCTGACCCCAGGAGGAGAAAACATGTTTGGGACTGGTGCTTTAAATTCGGACTCAATTTATATGACTTGGCGTAGAGGTAAAATAAACGTATGCGAGTATGGTATGAATAGGTCAAGGACTGCGATAAACATTATAGAAGTTAGAACACTGGCGAGGCAAGTGCGAATTGGCTATTTCTCCGAAATAGTTATTATGCCACAAGTAAAAGGGGAAGCAAATCGAATTAGCCATTGTGAACTTAATAACCAATCATGAAAAGAAAAGTGTACGGCGAAACTCCGTAATCAGAAATTTCCACTTATTAAGAGTTGCTTCAGAGTCAATTTCTCAAAAAATATTCGAAAGGTCACAGAAGTCAACCAGCGAAACCATTACCACGAGAAGGACCTTACCACGCAAGTAGTCATAATTCTCAGTCAGTTTCGCTTATCAAACTAATTTAAAGATAAATAAATAGTCAAGCAGTCATAGAAAAGTGCATAGAACAAAGCGGAAGATCGTAGTGAAATCGTGGTGTTTGTTCAGACGTCGAACGACGCAAAAAGCTGGTCAAGGGTCAGGAAAAGCGCCAAAACCATATCATCATGCAATGCGGTGTGTAGCGATCCGTCTGCCAGACGGAATCGGCCAGCCTGTGTTGATGGATGCTGAGACAGAAAGAGACGCAGCGCTTTTTGTTTAGGGAAGGGCGATGGTGGAGGCGGGTCGCGCCACGCCCAGTCCTCGTGCGGTCGTCCAAAAGCGAAACACTGATGATGACGATGACGACTGTGACGACCGCAAGAGAACAGCTTTCCCGCATGAAGACCTAGCGGTAACTCCTAGAATGGTACGTCGTGAATCGGTGGCAGAACGGGATATATTTTAAACTGATATCAGCGCCATCGCCAAGATACGAGAGCACTGTTGTGGCAGCACAGTTTTAACCACGTCAAATGACTTCTTTTTTAGTTAAAAATAGGACTAAGCCTGACGGGGCATCCCAGAAGTTCCTGCTTCCTTCTAGGCTTAGTTTTACTGGATGCCCGCGTATCTTGCGCTATCGCCGCGATATCTTAAAATGCCTCAGGGTTTGCCCAACCAGAGAACGATGTCTGCGGTCTGAAAGAAGGCGCTTTATCCTATATACCAACATGCTCGATAGGTTGAACTACCGCCTATACTCATCAATCCTTCCCTCCCTCGATGATTGTCCATCAGCAAGCATGTCTCTGGGAGAACAGCATCACCAAAAGACTCTTGTGGCCACGGTTCTACTATGGCCAGAATAATTCCGATGACTGTGCGTAAGCTTC
>MU882946.1:0-15175 GCA_036418205.1 Ostertagia ostertagi
CCTATAGTAACTACTTCCCCAATAATTTTAATTTTGCTTATTTATTGTATTATTTTCCGTATTCAATAATATGTAGGAGCAATTTGGAACGTGAAAAAAACGCCTGATAAATCTAAGCAAAACAAGGCCGTATTCTAGCCTTTCCCAGCAGGACTCGTCCGCCACCGTCGATGCAGCCCTACTGTTGAGGAGATAGGAGTGCGTCATAAGACCCAACATTAAACGGTCAATGTTGTAGCGGCCCTCCTATAGCCTACTCTTTTCTCTGAGGTTCACGCTGCTCCAACTGTCTTGAGCCGTATCCAATTCTCCCAGAGTAGGAGAACGAAAATGTTCCATCAAATTTCCTTTGTCATGCCACCCAGAATCGCCCTGAGAAGGGGCCTAGTTGAAATGCATGTATGTGTTTGAAAGCAACATGTACCAAGAATGAGGAAATTGTGTCGTTGAAACCTATGAATTAAAAGGAGCCGGAAGGAAGGACTGAATACCGCCATTGAAAGGTAGAAACGCCGAGTTATGGGAGTCCTATGGCGTAACTCTGTCTCCCCCAACCTTACGATAGAATCAGCGCAGAATACAACCCCAAGTTTCTTCCTTGTGAACACCCAACCCACTATTGGGTCACGCAGTCGTCAATCTATTAAAGCACGAAGAAATTCCAAGTTGATTTCAAAAAAATGGAAAAGTAAGAAGAACAGAAAATTGCTATGCGTTCGCGCAAAAGGAGGGCTTTTCGGCGAAGTCCATAAAAATGAACAAAATTGTAACGATTCATGTAGTAAGAACCCACTCGCACAGTCGTCATTGAATATGATTCGATTAGCTCGACAACGGGTGGTTCGGGTCGAACTGGATTCTGAAGCATGGCACGCGGCTTATCATCGCAAAGAATCGCCGGCGCCTCCTTTGAGCGTTTCTTTATGGAATTCTTTGATGTTTTCAGCCACTTAAACTGGAATTTCCGGCCAATCTCGAGTACACACGGCTTTCACTACTGCTGCTGACTTGGGTTTGTAGTTAGCAAGAACATCCCCAAACTTCTCACGGGTAATCCCCCGAGTAAATTGTCACAGCAGAAAAGCGAGTGATTCCGGGAGGATGCATTGGAGAACAGTAAGGGCTTTGCCAGTTGATGAAAAGGTGTCCAGTTTTCAAGTACAGCGATCTAGGCGAAGGGTCTGACTATTATGATAGCAGGAGCAAGGGACAAATTCTTGTGATGGGACTCGCTTTTTTAAGACCACCAAGACAACAATAATGTCAACAATGCTGTTGTCGGAAATAATATACTTTTATTCAGCTTTTCACAGTTACTGAAATGAATAAAAGAATAACTGAAAAAAAATAATCAGGGTGAGATCTGCTCGTCCTCTGCAGCGGTGGAGTTTGAGTGTATTTCTTGCCACAAGGCAACATATATACTCTGCTGGGCGGTGGGAATAGTTAATGTAAAACTAAAATTGGGAGTAAGTCTTGCGAAGGATGGGATCTCGCTTCTCGCTACCCTGACGAGAGAGAAGGCACCCTGATCTGCATGCTTTCTCGTCCCGGAGAATAAAATAGAAAAATGTCTCGGATTCACCTTCAGAGCACGACCTCACCCTAAAGGCACAATTTGGAATGGGGTAAGCAAAATGCTCCGGATAAGCCGAAAGTTAGTAGAGGTCATAGTTGAGGCGATGCGAGGCGTTGCCGTAGCCGAAATGCCCCAAAGCGATGGTCGAAGATGCCCTGGGTTGTGCCACCAACCCAACTTTCATGGTATATTTATGAGCGGATTCTACAATGTAAAGCTTATTGGGAATAAGGGTGGAGGTGGTCATTGAAGTAGGAGTGAAGAAGAAACCGCGTGAAACAACCTGGAATCCAAGAAAATGGGACCCCTTCCTTGCCCATTAATTTTCGCATTGATGCGACTTTCATCGTGCCCTCTTCAACGCTAACACTCTCTGGTATGTCGGTGGGCGTTCCGGGCCAATTGCGCCAAAGGGAAGGCCATGCCAGATCGCCGGGGGCATATCCTTCGATGCGAATTGCGTGTTGGTCCGCACCCTTAGGGGTCCGCCTGTCTCTCCACTAGGTAAGTTTCCCCTTCTTCGACCTTCGTTCTTATCGTGGAATCCCTCCTTAAGGGTTCAAAACCTATGTCTCAAACTAACACAGTATGGAAGGAAAGTGAAACTTATTCAGATACCTACTTCAACTCGGATATTTCAGCTATTTGAGAAAAATTGGAGCGTCTACTTGCGCTTTGTTGAAATTGCAAAGAATCCTCGAAAAGGTACGGAGCTGTGGATGCGGCGTAACAACCATTTCTCTTATTTTACCGAGTTTGGGCTGTTACTTGAAGGCGGCTGTTGTTGGCTTCCACTCATGAACAGGTAACAGCTCAGAAAGCGGACGTATGAACGAGTTCACCGCAACGCGTTTGGTGGCACCATGCCAAACCACGCTCCAATCGAGTTGCTCCAGTTGTGCCGCTGCTGGCAACGCAGCTCCAAATCACCAACTAAACTAGTGGGCGGATCGCTTTTGGGGGCGGAGTGCTTTCGAAGTCCTGCTCAGCAACCAGCGCACCTTTCGTCGTGAAAGCGCCACACCTCGCTTCCCTGGCAGCCAAGTAACTGGTTCACATGCTTCCCCGATGCGCTCCCTCTTTATCGTAATCGCTGCCTTAAGGTAGAGGTCAGTTGGTGGCTGTATATATGCATCGAAACAAGTTTCTGGACTTTCCAGAGATGCGTCCTCTTTCAGTTAGGGCTATGCATCCTAGTTGAAGTGACTGTACCTGATATATCGTAGCATTCTCTTCGATGAGTCGAACAATCGTTACGCCGTCTGTTTTCAGCGTTTTCCTACAGAACTCGCTTACTTCTCTCGCGTCAAAATCGTCATTGATAGCCGATTCCTGGAAAGAAGAGGTATACAATTCGGAGGCCAATAACTGTCTGCAGCTTTAGAATATACAATTCAGAGGCCAAAATGACTGCAACTTATAATGATACGAAGGTCACAGTGAACCACAGCTGGAAGGAGGCAAACATTGGGATGGAAATGAGGGCTTCACTGAAAAAATGTTCCAAAGGAAGCCACCACATTCGGAATGAAAAGTATCTTTGGCCAGATTCCCCTGGAAAGTCAGAAGTTGGGAGCGGAACATAGTCAATTTGGAGCGTGCCTATTCGTCTCAAGCACTCATGTTTCCACACCCGGGAATTCATCCTCGAAGTGCGGCATTCATTACAACTCGGGCGGCGAGCAATTAGGATCTTTGTATGATGTCGTTGGTTGAAAAGCATCGCCCCCGGTGCCGTGGGAGTTGTGGTTTCTTGCTACGCATAGTAGGCCTCACCAAAATGCAGTGGCTGGATGAACGATCCTGTTGTGTATTTATTTTAACGAGAGGCGATAAGCATCGGAAAAGATTCAGGATGGAGATGAACAGAAGAACGCAGAACCACCACCATAGAAACACGAAGATCTTCTCGTTGAACATGTTGATCTGCGCAATTTTTGGTGTACTCCTTTAACTTAGAAAATAAAAAAATTTGGCCAAAAATCCATGTCAATCAATACCATGAGGCACGCCTGCTAGGACATCTGTGGACGGCTCCACCTAGTTCACGAACTTCAAGATCGCAGAAGGTCACCTGAAAAGGCACCATTGCTCACATATACTCAGTTGTACACAAAATTTCCAGTCAGGATCCAATGACAAAGATAATGTGCTGGATTTACAAAAAACATTTTGGGATGCGCAGCGCCACTGTTTCCCGTCGAAATGTAAGCAAACATTGGTTATGTGGAGGAGAGAGAAAAGCTGCTTACCACAGCTGCGTTTCGGTGGACGGCGCATCAACAATACTTCGCACGGGATCACATCTGTTCAGGTTAGACTGTTTTTTAGTCACATTGTGGCTTGGCGAGATCACAGGAGACCGAAACCGCTCGGCAGGAGACTAAAATGGGCTTCACCGGGCATTCACTCACTTTTCCTTAAGGGTACATTCCACAATAAACTAGGTGCGTTAATCCCTCCTGGGAGAAATACAGCGCTCGACGCTAATTTAGTTGGGGGGGGGGGCAAGCGGCGGCGCGGAGCGCTGTTCGTCTGTTTCCTCTAGGGCTTATTCCAAGGAGCAGTTACTATTTCGGCCACGTGGCAGTTTCGGAACACGCGCCATCGACTGGACTAAGCCTTGGAGGGTTAGCACCCAGCGATCTTCACTAAGGTAAGAATGTGCCAACTTCGCAGCCTAAATATGCCTGCTAAATAACTGCGCTGGAAACTTTTTACTTGTGCTGTGTATGTATCCGCTCTTGTAAGAAATGCAACAGTCTGTGCAGCGAAGTGTCTGCGCCTCGCTTATAGCTGTGCTCTCTGGATGTGCTCTCGTCTTCATGCTCACTGTCTCTTCATCATAGCGCTGTCGCAATTGCTAAAACGGATGACTGAAGTACATGAGACAAGACAGCGGTACTGCAGTGACTTGTCCTCCGCATTGGTTTTGTTCAGTCCTCTATAATTTTTGTCCATAAAATATTAAGGTCATTTTTACAAATCCGTACCCTTGGGAAATTGCCACTTTCTTCCCATTGTCGGCCATTCAACACGTGCTGTGTGCTTGTTGACCACCCGTTAGGCTGCAGAAATCGCGCCATAAGAACCATCAAGAAAAGACTTGGCCGACACACGTCACAGAGCATTTTCGTAAAGAGCAGAGAAAGTGTGAGTTTATAGCCCCATGCTCCTGAAAAGGCAAATGGTAGATTGTAATGGGCCATGATTTCAGCCATTAGGCGGTATTAAAACAAATATGTAATTATGTAAGGAAATACCATACCAAACTAGACCAAATATGATATATTTCAGTGAATTACAATATTTTATCACAAATTCTGAGAGGGAAAAGATTGCCATGCAAATTTGAGCGTACCTTGTCTAGAATAAAATATTATGACGCTCACCTACCTCTTCGTGCCGGTCTCATAATCGAAGCCACGTTCAGAGGATCAGATATCCTTTTTGCTTCATTACGTAGTGCTACCGTAACGCTTGGAAGGTCAATTTCTGAAAATTTGGTCATAAAATCTTGTAGAACCTTGAGAGAAAGCCTCGAGCAACGCTTCTTTGAAAGCTTACTTGTTAAGAACTGCAGTTGCTTCCAAACAAGCCGTGGAAGGTAGAGAAGGAAAGCTTGCAGTAGCAGTACAAACGGCACCCACTGAAACACAGTGACCTTCAAGTTCGAGTCAGGACCATATTTTTCGATATTCGCTCCAAAACTCTCGTTTTTCCCCATATCAGCATAGTGGTATTAATTTTCAGCTTTTCCTTTTATAGTCACTAGAGAACAATCTAAGGCGCTTAAGCACCGGGGAATGGTAGGAAAAATTTAAAGACTAGAGAAAATGAGTAAAAAGCTTTCCGTCCCCTGCGAATTCCTCTTATATTCAGATATATATTGCTCGCACGTGTACGAAAACCAGTGGGCAACTTTCGGATTAGGTGGCGTTCCAATGTTTTGTTTGTTTATTTGTTTATTCACTTATTTATAACTCCAGTGAAAGTGCCAGGACAATTGCCCACTGTATCTTTTTATTTTATTTATTTACTTGTTTTTGTTTGAACTGCTGTTTTTGGCCGCAGTTCGCCTTGCGAATGTTTCACAAGAATGCTGGGTTGTGAACAAAACTTTCGCCCCAGGCGGGACTAGAACCCGCACCTCTCGCTTTCCGGGCAAGTGCGCTACCAGTTACGCTACCGGGGCACCATTTCATTCCAACTCAGCTTTTCATGGTATACGTACCCATAGCTTGTCAGCACTCACACGTATAAAGTTTTGTTCACAATCCTGCATTTATTTTTTCTTTTTTCTCAAAAATTGCCTAGCTTTTTGCTGGTTGCCATTTTGCACCGCAGAAGTCAATAGTTTGCATAGTAAATTGACTGACAAATTTGTAATAAATTGATTAAGAAGAATATAAACTCACCTGGTAGTACCTAATCTCTCCGGTCTTCTCGCTCCCTCGTATCAGGCAGATTTGAGTCGTTCATCCGCACAAAATATGTGTTCTCTATCAAACAGTACTGCTCGGCGTACTGCTCCCAGCCGCCCTAAAGCCACTCTCAGACAGTTCAGAGTATTTCGTTCATGTGATGAAGGGGTTCCTAGCTTTTCTCATGCGTTCGTGGCAAAAACTTTTCACAAATCTCAAGTGTACAAAAGAAAAACATTTCCTGGAGGCGAAAAACGTCCGCAAATACGTACCGCCCATTGTTTTGGCGCCCAGCATTGAATCGGTGCACCAACATATTCGTGGGCAAATATGAGGAATGCCGTCCCACACAGAATCCACGGAGTGTAGACGTATTTCAACCTATAAGCAAGTTTCAAGATTCCCTCAATATTTTCCATTTTTTCTGCTCCCTTAATCAATGTTCTTTTTCCTATCGGATGCATCCATGAGAAACGGTAAGTTTTGTCCAGTTACTGAAAATAACTTGCGAGCAGGGTCTATATTTCCTCCTACAATTGTTACGATAACAACGGGGGGGGGGGTTGTACCTGTTGAGTTTGTAGGAGGGGGGGGTCGTACCCACTTTAGTCGCTCGAAATCACGTGTGGGATTGAGGTGAAACTAAGATTTCGTGGGTAGTAGGCTGGGCGAGTGGAGGGCGCGCAGGATAAAAATTTGCCGTTTCAGCGGGCGTATATTAGTGGGAGTGTAGTTAAGAAATGGGTTGAAATGGCGGAAGTAGAAGGAGATTTACGGTTCCCTCCCCCACCCCCCATCCCTGAACCTCGATGGGCCTTATGAAGATAAGTGTGGTGCGAGGCTTGAAAATTAGGAGATGAGATGTGGAGGTGGGAAAAGGGGGTCTATCCTCATGTTGGATAGGGGGTCGTAAACTTTATCGAATATTAGTAACAGCGCATAGACAGACCCCTGCTTGGCCAATCCCAGAGCCCCAGAAAATCTGTTGAGTGTCTATGTCACTGCGATGATTTCATCTATCTTTTTATTTTTTTAGCAAAAGCAGCATGAGAAGTTCTCACCGATCCGATGAATCAACGTCGTAGGTAGGGTCTAGGTGTCCAATTGAATAATACGCTCGTTCGAAGAATGACATTCTGGAAACAATTTTGAAAATGTTGAAGTAACTGTTGATGTAATTTTTCAAAGAAATGCATGGGAAATCGCCACTGCACAAATCAATCAGTAACACTGGAATTAAATATTTTTATTTTCAAGAAATCGTGAGCAATTCGTGGCGGTCTTCAAGATGGGGGTCTTCTAGCTGTCATGAGCCGCAGTAGGAGCATCTGTAAACATTCAGGTTAGTCAACCTCTTTAAGCGGGCGGTATAATAACAAATGCAACAGATTGTGAAATAGAAATAGGTGATGAAAAGGAAGGCTGCCCATATTATAAACAGTGGGATTTCTAAGTCGTCCATGTGCCTTCATATAAATCAAATTTTATGGAATTCTTAATGCTTCTGATTTCAATTTTACTTATTCATTTTATTAATTCTTGATTCCTTGAGTTCTTAATTTTATATGAATTGAATTCCAGTCTTTCGACATGGAAAGTTCAAGCTTTGTTTCATTGTCAATAATAACAAAAATTCCACACATTTCAGAACGTTTCACTGAGAAACGGTAGGCAGAAATTGAGCTGTTGAGCTCTCAATTCGAGGTTTGTTCAGGATGAATAGAAATCTGACGACTCAATGATGAATGGCTAGGGATCATCCTATTTTGCTAGGGCTCCCTGAGACTTCAAGTTAATTGAATATGACAAAAATGGGTACTTGGATAGTTCTCACTCCATAGCTGGTCGTTCAAATGCAGCGCTTCGTCTTCGGCTACGGTAGAGATCGTTTTGTCATCTGAACAGACCTCGCTATGTTGGCCGCTTGAAACTTTCAAGATAATTTTTTAGCGGAGTATTGTTTTATTAGCTTTTTGTCTTTAGGAAAACCTTCAGGCAGACTCTCACCAGTTTGAGGGAATTTCGAGATCCAGAGCTGGTGAGCAAGTTCTCCAGACTGGAGACGACCACCGTTGGCGTCGAGCAGCAACAATACAAGGAGACCGTCGTCCTGCACCACTTCCCGGTAGAATTCGTCCCGCTCGGCTTCCGTCGTGTCAAGCCCACAATCCGTCTGAAAGAAAAGGAGTTGTTTCAGGTGGTTATTTTCCAATCTGAAGATAACCTTACCAAAACGTTGTACAGAAAAGTCTTGCGGGCCGTTTTGCTGTATCGTCGGCGAATCCACGTGCACAGGTTGATGGAGGTGCAGAAGAGTAGCATGGCGAACCAGAACCACAGGAAGATGAAGATCTTCTCGTTGAACATGTTTACCTAAAAGATGCGAGAGAATTTTGTCCTCTATCAAGTAAACAAGAAGGATTATTGAGGAATTTTGTTGGAATGCGCCATGCATCGAAATTCGTTCGAAATTCGTTGAGAGCGTTGGATGAATACTTGCCCTACGATCTGAATCACGAGCTCAGGCGTTTACCATGATGTTTTTGCTGCCACAGCCTGAACCCTTATAAGCTAACCACTTGTGAAAGCATAGAATGACTGGCTACGTGAGACATGATCCGGGAGACAGAACCTTTAATTACCGCAACCCTTGAAGGTCACTCCTTGCAACTGCTCATCTCCGCTCCTTGATTTTTCAGGACAAGGCAGTTCATAATTTTCGAAAAGAAATTCCGGACGCTATCGCAAGATACGGGAGCATTATGGTGGTTATGCTTCCAAAACCGCCTGAAACTTGTCCCTTTTGTTAGAAACGGGACAGAGCGTTAGACGGGGTGGGGAAGCATCAAGGTGTGGGGGCCACATCTATTTCCACCACAGTTCCTACCCCCTTTCAGGCTCATTCTTAGAGGATGCCCCGTATGTTGCGATAACGCCCAAATTCCGTGTAGATAAGGACTTTCATGAAGAGTTCAGGGCAATGCCCTCTCTTATCAGAGGATGGCCCGGTATGTGCGATAGCCCAAATTCTGTGTAGAAGGCGTTTCATTCGGGAGAGTTCAGGGTCAGTGGTTAAAGTGGCGGTAGATTGTTGATATTCAAAAATTACCACCCAATGTTTCCACGGCCCCTCACTTTGTCAGTGCATAGGGGTCAACATTCAATGTAGCGACGGGGTTCTAGGCTTAGATTTGTAAATATCAAATGAGTAGGGGTATCTTGTTTGGGGAATGACCTAGTTCAGCAGAGTCCAGTTATTCCATACACCATTAAGACACACTGAAACGGTCCAGTTGTGACGTTGCATTCGGGGGGTGGACGGGTCACATCACAGGAAGGCTACTGGAAAGATGAGCATAGCCATCAATGATGCGTGCGATGTGGCTATCAGATGACTTGGGGGGGGGCAGTGTTTTTTGCCTCCAGACAGTCGCTACCAATTACGACCCGGAGGGAAGTTAGGTTTGGTAGACGCGGCGACTCGACGGTCCAGGATTTGACCCCGGGACCCTTGTGGTAAGCGGTGTCCTTGCCACTATCACGATTCGCGCCAAATGTGTATAAAGCTGTAATACACAGGTCACTGGTGTTTTGTGTTTTTCTGGCTGTGTTGTTCCTTGAGGTACACAGTTGATAATGTAAATATCAATAGGCCATACTAATTAGAATTGATTTGATTGATAACGTACATATTAGGTCGGTCAATTCGTCGTTGCTGAGCTGGAAACTCTGAAGCTCTGCAAGGGTTCAAACCACTGTGCCTTAAATTGGAAACCGTTGTGCTCAAGATATTGTTGCCTATGACACCCATATGAATGTATCCCATTCGATCAGCCATTTTAATTATAGGGGATAAAAGCGGTCGGGGGCCGACATTTTTCTCAAAGCGATTCTTCTTCAGGAATAAGAGCGTTGAGTTGGTCCCTCCTCGGAGACATTCCTGGGTTATATGAGATTTGACCGCAAAAACTTAACGCTTTTTTAAAGTTGATTTTTTACTGAGCGCCTTTTTTGGTGGGCTGTTTAGCGCAATCAGTGGTTACCTAACCCCTTCTGTTCTTAGAGCAGAGTCATCTCTGCACCTTCCCATACATTATGTTCTATTCTTTACTGCAGGACGAATACATCTGACCATATCAGCTACGGCGAAAGAGTACTAAGAATGAACATACAGCGTGGGAGAAAATTAATTGGAAAACTTACAGGGGGCTAAGTATTCAGTTTTTTAAAGTGAGTGTACGTTGGATTCAGGGTCCAGCGTCAGTCTGGTCTAGAACTTGGATCCCGCGGTAATGGGACCGTTTTTGCAATTTTTGCAAGACATTGATTTTACCAGGGCAGGGAATCAACTAGTGGTCCCCTAAAGAGACATGAGCTTACGGTATTAACCACTTGGCTACTTCTGCTCGTTAGGGTAATATGGGAGCGGTGGCGTAATCAACAAACACCATAATCGCTAGGTTATAAGTAGGCTTAATACTTACTATTAGTGCGCGGGTACTGGGAATATTAGGATTAAGCGATCTGCGGTCTAGTTTTCTCCTCTTCTCTTCTCCTTTGTAAATCCACGCGTCGCGAGGAACGCAGATCTTTTTAGGTGCTGCCACTTTGTCGTATCCAGGAGCACCTTCTCCAGTGGCCCGGACATTGATGAATCCTGCTGATGAGTTTTCCCCTTCACTTTGGACTGCTTACAAGTCGCCTGCTTAGACTGAAAACTCAATGCTCGCTTCGAGATATTCATGGCGGCCTTCTGCGCACGTGTCTTACTGGCTACACTCCGCTATTTTCGTAATCCAAATGAAAATGTCAGTAAGGGCTGAGGAAGTTGGAAAGGCAGGTCTATTGTTGTCGTCATGGCTCTCACATTTCCGAGCATCTTCTGAGCACAAGCTGCTCGGTGTGTTACATGCGCTAGTCTCCGCGCTCGATGATCAACTACTAGAAATGGCTTGTCTCCAATTCATGCTTTCGATTGCCTCGAGTATGCTGGGACTTGAAATACTTTGAATGAAGAGATCGCTAATATATATTGTAGAATGAAGGAGGAAATTTTTTGTAAAAAAAAACGTCAATGGAAAAATGGCAATACCCTGGGAAGGAAGTGTCCACTCTGTTGCCATTGTCTGCCTCGAAGCATGTCTAGTGCGATGCCAGCTCCCCAGAAAGTATATTCGGTGCCGAGAAAGTGATTCAAACAGAAGAACTGTAGCAGCAGGTTGGCGAATATCAGCACCTGAAACAGGGCACTTTTAGGTGGGTTTTCATGGATTATGCCTTTATTTATTTCGTTTTTTTTGCACATTTATTATCCTAGATGTCCGAATTCACTAGGAGGCTGTAAAATATCAACATTATATATAGTTTAATATAAAAATTAAATTTGGAACCTTCATCACGATGTAGAGGTTGAAGAGACCCGAACCGTATCGAACCACCTTGGAGGTGTGCACCTTGCGAAGGGTGTTCGCCATCGTTCTATAAATCAGGAGAGGATTTTTATTCTTATTTCCTCATAAATTGGTAAAGGACTCAGTGTCACTAACGGGATGTACGGATCGTCCGCTCCGGTCTTTGCTGATTTCCTTGCTGCGGTCATGAGATCGGCCAAGGCGAGACCTGAGAAATCTTTTGATCAGCCGCGTCGAATGTTGAATCCGATGAGTTTTTTCTTCTTTGTTCTCTTTTTTTTTGATTTTTCTTCTCCTTTTTTTGCTTTTCTACCGTGAGATTATAAATTCTACAATTTTCGCATACATTTTCAGGATTTTCTTCTAAATTATCAATGTATGAGGGATCCCTCAACGTTAAAGAACTTTATTGAAAAGAACGAACCACTGTAGGAGGAGAAGATGTTCCACACTCCACGAGGAATGTAGAAGAGGAATGCCATTAACGAGAGGATGAACGGGACCCACTGGAAAATTGACATCAAGGTATTTTCTGAATTTTATTCGTTTTTTTAGAGAGCAATAGAAGATTGGGCATTTCTACCGCATGACCTTTGCTGTCCCTTTTTTTTTGAAGGTGAGGCTGGATTTTTTTTTGAAATCTGCCTCTTTTGAGAGATTCGGCTAAAAATTCGCCCTCGAGGAGAGGATGAATGGAGTGAGAGGGGAGTGGAACCCACTGCAAACCGGTAACTGACTGGATGATGTTTTGATTCATAATTTCTTTTTCAATAAGTCAACAATAGGGGGGCACGGCATACGCCCCCCCCCCTATTTACAGATGAAGGCGTATTATTCTTTGAGAATTTGCCCTGGTAACTAGTTTTGGTCGAAGCTTATCCTCGAGTGTGGTTTGAACTGCGAATAGTCCCTATTTTGGTTCAAAAACTTCGGGTTTCCGCACCACGGATGCTGGCACCAAACAGCATAGCCATCCTATTATACTTCCTGGCAAACTTTGAAAGATAAAATACGAAACCGTCTTTGTAAGTGGCTTCAAAAGGATTAACACGATATGGTTAGTTGAATATCTTCTCATATGAAAATAAGTTATTAGGTATTGATACTGAGTTACGCTGACGTCATAACTTCCGGCCAGAAATGTTGGTCAGATTGGGTTCACAACCTTATAATTCTATAAAAGTCGCATTTTAAAAGCTAGACTTAAAAGCTTTTAAGAGCTGATATTGTAGGAAACAAACCGCTCATTTATCACCCACGGTTGGACTACCTTACCAAAAACCTTCCGTATTATGTCCACGGAACCCTGGCTTCTATCGGAAACCATTGAAATCCATTAAAATTCTGAACTATGTATGTTTTGACTAACCCATCTAAAATAATTGGTAGCCGATCAATCAATGCTGTTGCATCGTTAATTGTCCTCACTGGTTATGAATTAGTAAACGGCTTGTGTCGTCGCTAAGTGTTACCTTGTTTATTTGGTTCAAGGTGTAACTACCGTGCAATGAACTTAAGAAAACAAACCAACGACAACATAAGAAAGTTGAAAAATATTTTTTTTTCTTTCCCACTCGTTGCTTACAGACCCTCTTCGCTTTCCAGTCTTGAAAGCTAGCAAATACCCGTATGTCTTTCAGGGTCTTCGCGGTGCTCTTAGCCTTCAAGAACTAATTGGAATAAATGCAAAAGGTAAGCCCGATGCGGGGCTCGAACCCGCGACAGCCAGATTAAGAGTCTGGTGGCTCTAAACCGACTGAGGCTACACCGGGCTGGTGCAGGCAATTCTTCACACGCACCCTTTTGACGACCCGAATACGAAGGATTGAAACAACAGGGTAATTAATGAAATCAAGATATTCATATCCGCATTCTAATTGTGGAATGAATGCCTATTGAGATGGTAGTTTGTAAAGGTAACCAATAGAGAATTGAAAAGATAGATGATTTTTTTGCCGAAATCGATAGCTGTGAACACACCTGACCTTCTTAATAACATGGTCGAGTATATTCTAAGGAGGAATTGGATAGGTAAAAAAAAAAATTAAGATACCTGGTAGTAGATCATTTCGCGACCTTCTCTCGTATGTGCTGCAGGTAGATTACTTTGGTTCATTGGCACAAAGTACGTATTCTCCACAAAGCAGTATGACTCCGAGAACACTTCCCAAACGGCCTTAAATTGGAAGTAAGGTTTTAGTTCCTCACCTTTCCGGTGTTAAAATATATATTCTTTACAAAACACATTCTGTTTGACCCAAAAATATTTTCATTATTTCCCATTGTAACATGATTTTTTTGTATTTTTTAAAATGGGCAATCTACGAGGTCGTCGGTATCTTTTTTAGTCCATTTCGCAAATGCCCTTGGGTTGTATAAAATTAACCACTGAAATATTCTTACCCTGTTTCTATAGGCTTTCTAATATGGTAATTACAGAAACTAACGTATGTAGGTCAAAATATTGGTTTTGTTGTATTGAAAACCTTTATGAAACAATTCTTACCGTCCACTGGTTAGGAACCCAGCACTGCATTGGCTCTCCAACATAGTTTTTAGCAAACAGCGTCAAGGCAAAGCCAAGGAGCATATAGATTGTGGTGACCTTCTAAATGTTCAGTTGATTGGAGTGGAGATCGATTCTGTGGGCGGAGCTATCCTTAGAAAGTGGGTAACTCACATAATTCAAACGATCTATTGAGTCATCATCGTGAGTGGATTTCACCCGTTGAATATAGTGGTTAAGGTTTGAGAGCATCTCTTCCGGGCGGCGATGGACGCCTGAAAATAATTGCGAGAGCTTTGAGAATTTTCTGAAACTGTATAAACCGGGAAATAGATGATAATGAGCAGAAACAGATATGAAGGTAATGATGTCGAGATTTTGAAGCTTAATTCACTTACTGCTCTAGCGAGTTGTCTTAGGGTGAAGGAAATCACGGTGGTATTTATTTGGAGAAGAGGGCTTGAATAATATATTAAAAAATGGAGAAAAACAATACGGTATGTGTGCCACAGGATAAGGGGTAAGAAATTCTTACGATTGCTCTATCTTCTATCTTTTCCTTTACTTAGTCAACAATTATGGGATTGGCGATTTGACTTTAATAGGCTGAATTAATTCGGACAGGACTTGAGGGCGCTCATGTCGTTAGGGGGACATCAACGTAAGTGAGCCACTTAGAGCTTGGGACTAAGCCTTAGGGAACGGTAGAAATTCTGGGGGAAGACGTTAGCAACCTTCAATCTCCCTAGCGTTTCTATCCTCAAGAGTTTAGTCCTAGTCTTATGGTCACCAACCATTGGGTGTTGAATGCGCTGTTTTGAATGTTTCCCCTAAGAATTCTCCAACTTCTCTCTTCTTGTAACCTCGGCATGTCAGTTGTAAGTTTGTTAAATTTTCTTGTGCCTTACGAGGTTGTTCGGTGGAACATTTATTAATGGCCTAACGTTTCGACTGAATCGTCGTCTTCAGAGGCCTGAACGTGTTTCAAGCGTTAGACTTACGCTCTACACCACCAAGCGCCTCATCAACTCTAGCGGTTTCGACATCGTGTCAGAAACCCCTCGAGAAGATCAGGACAGCGCAAGAAATAAACTCACCGTCGGTTCCACCCTTCGAGCGGAAAAGTCCGCTGCCACACAGAGCGCTGATCAGTTAGAACTGAAGAATACCATACTGTCTCCTTATGTCAAAAATAGTCGGGAGACGCACGTAACGCTCTGTCATTCTACAGCTCGCAGTGCGGAATGAACGGCAG
>MU882947.1:0-23655 GCA_036418205.1 Ostertagia ostertagi
GTGGATTAAGCTGCTTCCAACATACATCGCTGGATATCAGCAAAGCATGCTGGCAACAGCTCACTCGTGCAGCTTCTATCAAGTACAGTCACTTCTCTTCCTTCCATACTCCCACCCCAACTTTCGGATAACGACTGTGCATGAATACGCTGCTCAAAATATGCACGGCCACGTCAAATCCACTGACACGGCTAGAAATGGACTGTATCGTAGTTTCTATTCTCAACGTGTCGATGTCAGTGAGCGGCTGTTTTTCGAAATCAAATCTCCGGTAAAAGACGTTTGATCGAAAATTCCTTGTACACTTGTAATACGACCTCAAACAAGAAACAGAGTCCTGAGCTTCATTTTCTCTACAGCAAGGTGTTCAAAAGCGTTTCGTAAGGATGCTGAGTTGTAGCAAAAGTTTCGCCCTAGAGGGGACTCGAACCGCACCTCTTGCTTTCCGGGCAAGTGCGCTACCAGTTACGCTACCGGGGCACCATTTCATTCCAACTCAGCTTTTCATGGTATACGTACCATAGCTTGTCAGCACTCACACGTATAACGTGTTGAGCCGGTTAGCCGATATCGGCAATGACCGCGAGGCTGAAAGCTTTAGCAATGAATTTTGACTTGTTTTTGTTTGTTAACTGCTGTTTTTGGCCGCAGTTCGCCTTGCGAATGTTTCACAAGAATGCTGGGTTGTGAACAACAAAGACAAGTCGATATTCAAGAGCGTCTACCTCGTAACAATTTCTCTCATAACTGCTGAGTCCTCGATCATAGACGAGACAAGGTCTCGTCCATGAGTCCTGAAAGTTTTATTGTATTGGCTCTGATGACTGAAGGGGGATAAAGTATCCACGATTAGAAACGGCAGGGAGAGTGACACTTCCGCTGCTACAAATGACTGTCATTCTCAAGTTACTGTTAGAGTCCATCTTTGCAGTAGGAAAGTTTTGCAGCTGCACATCAGTTTGCCAAACAGTATGCATGTGGTAATTACTCACGTAGCAAAAAATCAATCGCTGGAGATTCTGCTTCCAATTAAGGAAGACTTGCTGCCTTAAAGTCACCATCAGGTAGCACGCTGAAAGGTAGCTTCCCTGGCTAGTGGTGACTTGATTATGCTAAGGGGTGGTACGCTGAAAGGTAGCACCCCTTAGCATAATCAAGTTTGATGGGCCATAATTTGAATGTCCAAGTTCTTCGAATTGCAGCCGAAAGAGTTCTTCGAGGAAGGCGTCCATATTTGACTTAACAAATGAATATAGATCATTAATGCAGGAATACATTGCAGATCGATGTAGTTTGTTGTTTTTTATAATAACATAATTTTCGTAGAAAAGCCAGTATTCACAGTGGACGACGATGGACTGCTGCCCTCCCTCCCTCTTCTTCAGCGCACTTTGACCATGTGATGGTGTCATGCTAAGCGGACCAGTGGTATGTAGACGAAATCGTCGAAATCTGGGAGGTGCGGCAAGTTCCAGTGGGTCCCAACACCTCTAACAGGGAAGATGCGTGCGCGCTATAATGCTCTTGACCTGTGTGTGTACTGTGCCCTATGCGCGAGCCATAAGGCTGCTCTCTCACCTCTCTACAGGGATAGCGTGCAGGCGCGTGCGTGACATCCTTCGGCACGATCGATGGATATCCGCCAAAGGAACGAGAAAACGAATGGAGACATACTACAAACTATCGCGGGGCCAACATTGTACGCGACGTGTGCCGCGGCGTATTGTCTAGTCTATACGATTCACTGTTGAAAATTATTAAACTAGTTACGCTGATTCATATCACGCAGCTCCCATAAGTCAAGCAATACATCACAAAATAATACCATCAAACTAAACTAGTACCAAGCACTATAGCTGAGAAAGTAATTAGAGTCTTACTCGAGGGATAGTCTTAACGCGAGATTGAAATTGCCTATCAGTATATCTGGAAAGAAATATAACTAATACATGGTGACTCCTTCGATTCTGCAGATAAGAAGGAGATCTAGCATACATAATACACTACCGGATGGAATGCTAACCACCGATTAGGAGAATACTAGCTTATTACAATCAAGAAGGCTGAGGGCGAACTCCCGAAAGACGATTAAGTTAGCAACTAGGAGGAGAAAGAAAGGATAACCCTATTAGTATCCCGGCGGGGCGACGGAAACATTTATTTGAGCTACACATACAAGCCAAGAGTTGTCTAACCTTTTTTAAGGCGTGCCGGGGACGCCATCGAGGCCACCGCACCGCACTCTTCTCGAAAGAGGCGATGATAAGGCGGATAAACAAGGCGACAATAAGGCCTTCATGCGGAACCCCACGGCACAGCGAGTGACGCCAGGACGCGGATTGGGCGCTAAGTGGGTCAAGGGGACAGCACAGAAATTTACGCGTACCTGTCCAAACAGGAAATTTATACGTTCCATAACTCAGATACCAGAATCTCCATCAAAGCCTGTGTCAGGAATATGTGGCTATAAGCTTCTCAACAAATCACAGATCATCCTCCACGAAATTCAACATTTCGAATTCCCTATTACTGCTCTCTCAGGAGACGTGGTAGGACGAACATTTGTGGTCCTCTGCTGATGATGTTGTATTCCCTAAGCTGAGGTCGGATTAAAAAGAACCGTTCTTGAAAACACTTGTTGCACAAAATATTTTTCCTAGAATATGAACGTCAGTTGCGGCAGTGGCTGGCAAGTGAGAGTGGTGGCACTGACGGCCTCATAAAAGCTTTGGTTTTCGTCGTCGACACAACATTGTCGAATGGGAATGCATGGAACGAAGTACGTTGCATTCTCTCATTCTTATGTAATACCACGTTCTAGCAACAGTAACTAACAGATAGCTCACGTCAAGCATGTATAGCTTCCAATCTTCGCGAGAGTTGGTTTTTCCATTAGTCACGGTGTTCACCTAAGCGTGTATTCAACTGTACAGAGACTAAAGGAATGATCCCCTTATCCATTCTTTCATATCGTTCGCTTCATCTCTCTATCTGTCCGCGTAGAACTGATAGAAGAGTTTAAGCACTCGACCTACTATAAAGTGCTGCCCCAATCAGGATCGCACGTGGTGTGTGCTCTTGCAACACGAAGTGTGAATGTATACTGGTGCCGAAGTAGGCACGAGCAGTGAAGAAATAGACAGGAGAGAGAGAGCTACCCGTCGAAAACCTCCGGTCGAGGCGTGCACATGAGCCGACACCCACCTTCCTAATTGGCTGTGCTAAAGGAACGAAAGACTAAGCGCGAAGAGGAGAGTATGGGGCGAGAGAGCGCATCAGATGAGAGAGCACCAGACAACGGCCTGATAAGAGAGCTCGTTCGCTGCAGCTCGAGCAGCTTACTTTGCAAGCCCCAAGCGTTCTTGTCGGTCGAATTCCGTGCACGTGAACGCCACATTTGTGATTGTCCCCTAGGGTTCTATACTTCGACCGAAGATCTGATCTTCACACGACCTCTGCCTGGGTTGTGCCTTTAACACGAAGAAGGCAAGTAGTAAGGCCTATGATATTACGAGCAGTGATTTACCACCTATAATCCTGATATCAGATGTCAGTTCCTAAAATAGACTCATCGTATTTTAATTATTATTGAAATGAGTGACAGATTTAGGCGCTGCACTTGGAAAGCGACTTCTGCCTCTTCATATTTCGCAGCACCTGTAACGGCTGATCGGGCCTCAAGAGCCATTTGGACACAGTGAGCACCCGAACTGAGCGTAAATTGCCCTCAACGAGGTGTTGTTTATGCACACACTAGTGACACTGAAACAAAATGACTTCGACTTGTGGACAGAATTATAAGTTAAAGCCACGAGCCAGGATCAGGAGATCGTGGAAAGCCTTCCCATCATGGCTGCTTGAGAGGCAGCGCAGAAAAAGGGGAAGAGGGAGGCAAGCACGCGCTTCAGCGCTTCAATGCGTCGCGCGTTGTACGTGACTACAGCAGAAACACAATGCACCTTCAGTTCGGGTGCTCATCGTCTCCAAACGGCTTAAGTTTTCTATTTCAAATAAATTGTATGAAAAAGCGGGGAGTCTCACAATGGACTACAACAAATATGGGCGTCAGACTACCGGCTTTCACAGTACGTGACCTCTCGCTGAAACATACAGTTAATGCAAGAATGCGTCATTGGAGTTGTGTCTCTCATCGTGTCGCATCGAAATTATTGTTCGAACATCGGAAACACGGCAGGAGCAGCGACGACACCGTTTATCCCAAGAGTAGAAGAATCATATAATTCAACTGGCCTGCATGTGTTTATGCCGACTGGAGACTTTTTGGCTTCACCAAATAATATTGCGTTTTTCCCTATCACCCAGCGAGCCCGCCAGCCGAGTGCGGCCCATCAGCGCGGAGGGAATTTTGCGAATTTGACCCACAATTATCGGCACAATCCCGCTATGTCCGTTCATTTGACTTTGGATTTGAAACAACATTTTCTGCGGCAGATAAGTCCATACATCTCCGACTTAGGTAGATGGGGCCGTGTGTCTGTTTAGCAGATCGCACACAAGTTTTTCCGTTTTAGAAAAGCATTGATGAGGCCTCACTACCATTTCCAAAAAATGGGTAACTTGAGTGGGTGCGCACACATACTAGTAAATTGTAATGACACGAGGTCCTGCCAACATACACGCAAGGAGAGTGATTCCACGGAAGGTTTCTTACGTTCAACCGTCGCATAAGCCGCCAATCCTGAGCCTTTTGCTGGTAGAACAGAAACTTGTCCTTCATTCTATGCCCAAAATGTTACTGAAACGTGCCACACCGCCCTTCCAGTTCATAACTTGTCGACAAGTGCGCTCACTATTCACCGTCTTAATCAGTATTAACCAACACTTGCTCAGTGGATGAACCTTTCCCAGCACAGCCAAGGCTCGGCAAAGTGAGGCTCAGGTCTCACAAGGATTCCTATTTGCTGTTGAAAGGCCTGCGCCCCTCGACCTAGTACCACTCCGCAATGTTGCTATAAAGTTTGCTTCGTCCTCACCACCGGCTTGACCCTTTCGAACTCACTAGGAACACGAGGCAACACTTCCTGGAGAGAGAAGTTGCATGTTCTCGGCGGCCCACTCAGGGATCGTTGTGGAATCGATACATACACCACGCACGCTGATGAAATTTTTTTCTATGCTGTCACGCAAAAACTCATATACGCTTTCAACTTGTCGTTACTCCGCATCACCTCGACAACGAAAACACGACCGGGTAATCATCCCCGCGTTAAGACGGTATGGATATACAGGAAGCGCTAGTATACAAGCAAATACTGACCAGCCAGGTGCTATCGTAGACGTCGGTTTGGCTTTTGACTATAGCCGTTTAACAGTCTTTTTGGAACCAATGTTTGCATTTTTCATTTCATCCCCCGCGCGGTCCTTTAGCTGCTTCATTTTTTGGCAGACGTGGTAGTTTTTTGCCCCAACACAACTCTAAAAAGAAGTGGACTACAAAAACAAAATCTCATCTTCCATTTTCTGATCCCTAAAAGACCTGCGAGTGGTAACATTGAGGATATGATTGCAGTGAACGTGCTCCCATATATACAGGGTGGTCGAAAAGTATAGGACGCCATGTTTTTGTGTGTAAAGCCAAGAAAGAGACTCGATCAGGAAACCGACTTCACACAAAGATAGAGTTAAGCTATTTGATCACTTGTGCAGAAGGTGCAAATTTGACGACTCTGCTTTGAGAGAGGCCTTCTGACGTCCAACGACAAAATCAGCAGTGCGCCGCAGGTAGCCAACGGCGATGTCGTCCCACCTCTTCTGAAGCGCTAACTTCAGAGCACCCACCGAGCTGGAGAAGTCTTATGAGGTCTTGCTCTACAACATCCTCACATAGAGGAGTCCATCGGGTTAAGGGCCTGAGAGGAAGAAGGTCACAATTCCTTGCTCCAGTGGCCCGGGAAGTGAGCGCCCAGGATGGCTTTGGTCGATTTGAACGCGTATTAGGGAGCCCAGCTTCATTGAAGAGCAAACGATCATTGAGCAAAATGCTCGTAAATCCAGAACAACATACCGTACCTCATTAGGGTCTTTTGCAAGACCTTCGAGTTAATTTTAACATTTGTGGAAGATGAACTCCAATGGAGCTGCACTTTTGGATGTTACCCCGTCACAAACTACCACACCTTCGGGAGAAGTCTGTTGTAAACTAGACGTACTTGCTCTCACTTTTTGGCAACAACTGCCTCTGACTTTGGTGGTCGCAAAGAAGTTTAGTTCGAAAATTTTCTCATCAACCCAAGAGAGACGCGGCGCACCTCGAGCTCGTGCAGAAACTTTTTGCATTTTATCAGTTGAATCTATTCGGGTTGCTCCAATAAAAACCAGCATAGAAAGAGTCGGTAACCTCTTCAAATAATGATTGCTTCCCAAGATTTTCTGGAAGGAGTGACGGCAGATCCTGAGATCAAAAGCGATGTGACTCACGCTGGCTTCATCGTTGTGAGCCATCCTCTTCTAGGTGATTGCCCCAATCCTCTGAGTGTGCACAGTTCTTGAACTTCCACTTTTCGCAATCCCAGAGACGTGTGCTTGAACCTTGAGAGCACCGAACATGTTTCAAAGAGTTGAAGAGGGAATACCGAGTCGCTTTCCGAAGTTGCAATTTCAGAGACCGTCATTGGGCAGCCTCTTGGTAATGGGTCGATGCAAAAAAATCTTCATGGCGAGAGTTCAGATGAACTTTGGACCAAACAACTTATGGTGCTTCTTACATAGTTTCAAAGCTTTCGAAGAGTTTTGAAACACTCTGAAAATACTCCACGGCTCAGTGCCAGCAAGCGGTCAAAGCCGCGTCCTATACTTTTCGGCCACCCTGTATATTATAGAGGAATATATATATATAATGTATATACAAAAAATATTTTTATATACACATATATATAACCAATTTAAGCTTTGGCCGTTGTTATCCGTCTGGGATGCGCATCATTCCATTCTGCATATTTGTACATCGTAGTACCTTGAACGATGTGGCTACACAATGACTTGCCGGGCCATCCGGTGTTTAATATCAACGTTTCTCCTTCAGACAAGTCCTTTGCTACCAATTGGCCGACCCCAGAGCTGCAAGGCTTGGTTGGCCTAGAGGGAGCACGACCCAAGATCCGTTCCCCAGACCGACGGTAAGCGTGCCATTGCCACTACACCACTTCCGCCCATATACCCAAATATACCCATGTACCTCAAACACGCTACGAATATCCTACATTACTATGAAAGCGTTTCGTCTGTCGTTCTGTATGTCTGTCACGAAATTCCCTAGCTCCTCGGGATCCGCCTGGAGGGACCGGGTCAAGTGTGGGATGGGTGGGCAAGGTCTCACGAAGTACAAAACACACAGCTAAGCGGAGCCCCGCCCACAGTGGGCGTGGCGTGCATCGAAATGAACTGTACCGACGACCAAGATTTCAATTTCAGTGACAAAACAACCTCGAAACTGGGCCAAAAAGTGGGTAAAGGTGTGCATTGGTAAGTCACATCGAATTAGGGAGACCCACCCCCGGTGGGCGGCTTGAAAATTATAACGCTGGAGAAAGCCTACAGAGCAGAAAATATTATTTGTGTAGGGAGCAATGTCTAAGGTGTTCCCAGCATATACGACGTTGGCGGAAGGTCCGCCCACAATGGGGCGGAGCGCGTTCTGAAGTGTACAGCGTTTTCTACAAGTCATTCATAATTCGGGCGTAAGAAGTCAAGTGAGTTCTTCGGAAAGTGGGGTCGAGGTGGTGACAGACTGGCAAGGCCCAGCTTTGTCAAATCGGAGGCACGTCCAAAGTGGGCGGAGTGTTCGATGGAAATTTATAACCCGGTTCTAAGAGCTCTGGAGACCGGGAAAAAAGTGAATTGAGTTTGCCATCGGAAGGGAGGTCAAGTGCTATTGGTGGGTAGGGCGTGCGCCAACGTAGGCGGCGTTTGCCCTAAATTTATAATTTAGTCCCGAGAATTCAGGAAAGCGGAAAAAGAGTGGGTCTACCCCGACAACGCACGGGAGACAGCTGCTATTATTGGGTAGAGCGTACACCATAGTGAGCGGAGTTTGCGACGAAAATCCATAGCTTGGTTCCAAGAAGTCCGAGACCGAGAAAAAGGATGATAGAGGTGGGTGAAGGAATAGAGCCTAACCCAAGTGAAGGAATGCTGTTTGCGGGCGGGGAATGACCGATGTGGGCGGAGTTCTCCACAAAACTTTGTGGCTCAACTGCAGGAAGTGCTGGAGATTGGGAGAGAAGTGAGCGAAGGAAAGGAAGCGAATTCCTAATGGTGTGCGGAGGATACACCAAAGGAACAGGATTCGCTGTCAAAATTATAAATCAGCTGAGAGATAGTTCAAAGATTGGGTGAACCCAGTGGAAAGAGTTGGCGAGAAAAAAAGATAGTGTGACATGCAGAGAATATGAGGAGTCCTTCACCACAAGGTTCACGAATCGGTCCGGAGGCACCCGAGGCCGGGAAAACGGACAATTATTTGACGATTACGGACAACTGGTGGAAGAAGGAGGGAAGCTCAAAAGCCATGCGTAGATAAAGCATGGGGCAATCGCATAGAATTCAGCTTGTAAGTCCAAACTATTCGATAGTGTCCTCGGGCCAAAATTCGAAAATTCACGAGCGCAATTCTATATTATTATTTTATTATTATTATTATTATTATTATTATTATTATTATTATTATTATTATTATTATTATTATTATTATTATTATTATTATTATTATTATTATTATTATTATTATATTATTATTATTATTATTATTATTATTATTATTATTATTATTATTATTATTATTATTATTATTATTATTATTATTATTATTATTATTATTATTATTATTATTATTATTATTATTATTATTATTATTATTTATTATCGGTTATAATATCAACACAACACAAAACATTACATCACAGCAATTTCCGATAATGCATGTGAAAATGAAAGGTCCAAAACTATAATTGAAAGAGCCTAAAGAGGCAATGTTATTCAGGGGTAGTGGATGGTTGAAGGCAAGGCACTTCGTTGGTGAAGAACAGTAGCCCGCCAACACTGCAAGTCGCACCAGACATCAAGAGGCCCAGGATACCATCTTAGTAGGTCCGCCAACGCCACCGAGGCTCACCATTTGAATAGGGGATAAGGGATAATCTAAACTGAAAAGTTACTAAAACGCATGAACAGAACAAAATCAGGAAAATGTCACGATCAAAACAAAACAGATGGAAAGCCTAAACTGGATCATAACAGATACGCCGAAGTAATACAGGGGGCCAAAAAAGAGTCACTCCTACTCACATTCAAAACAGAATTAATTACACTTTGCCAAAACCAAACCGAATGAGCTCAATTGCATATTGAAGAGCACATTCTATTCTATCAAAAACATTGCATAGTGGCCTTCTACACCGACGACATCAGAAGATTTTCCCACGGAAACATGGTTCGCGGTACGAGCTCAACGGGTCGTCGAGAAACCATAGATGATTACGACGTCTCTGAAACGCTGGTCAAAAGCCATTTTGCATAGTCAGAGCTAGTGTCTCTAAGAAGTCATTCACCAGTTATCGATTGAAGAATTTATGTAGCAGCTTCAGAATGGAGCGATTATTGTAGGCCTCCTTAAGCTCGACGGTGATGACAGATGACGTCATATTCTGGAGACGGTGAACGCAGCGAAGGTGGGCCTGATTCTGCTTATGGGGGGACATCTAAGGAATAATTTGCCGTATAACTCCCAATAACAGCGGCATCCTTTGCGACGATAAGTTTGATGATATGCGCCAAGGCAAAGTGACTCTTTTTTTTGCCCCCCCTCCTTGTATATTAGGAAATCGCTTCCGAGCCTTTACGAAGATCAAACTTCAGCTTTGATTCTTATTCTCAACAAGAATGAAAACTGAAGATACCGAGAACGAGAATAATTTTAGTTTCTAGTACCATCCCTGAACAATCACAATTTTCTTCAGTTTGTTCCGAAAAAAAGTGACAGAATCAGAATTGACCACCGAAGATGGCAGGTCATTCCAGACAGAAATGGCTCTTTGTGTGAAAGAATCACGGAACTCTGTCGATCTAGTTTTTTCTCTCAGTATCCTAAGTCGTGACCACGTGAACGCCCAATAGTGAGAGATCTATGAAAAATTATGTCAAAATCAACCTCTACTAATTTACACGAAAGTTTATACACAAACTCGTGATCAAGCATTTTCGTCCTCATTTCCAAAGTAATAGATTTGAGCAGCAATCATCTTTCTTTATAGGATAAGTGGAACAATCCTTTGCGTGCAAAAACTTTCTCAGTAAATTTGGATTGAACCTTTTCGATACGTTCAACCAAGTGTTTGTTTGATGGACTCCCAAACCATTGGACAGTATTCCAGTAGTGGGCGAGCATATGTAGTAAACAGTTAGAACAAAGTTTCAATTCTCCTTGTCGGAAATGCTCGTAGAGTAAAGTTGACCTTGCCACTAGCTAAATGAACATTTTTGTCAATATAATTTTCGAAAGAAAGAGACCGTGAGTAGAGTACTCCCAAACACGCGCTGTTTCCGCTTCTTGAGTTCTGTACCACAAATTGAAAATGTGACATTCATTGGACGGAAGGAGCCTAACCGTAAAAATGTTTTTTCAAGGGGAATGTCAAGTTTCCATTTTTGTGACCACTTGGAAATGGAATCCAGTGCTTTCTGTAATAAGTGGGGTTCATCTATGAAGATCTTGACATCGTCAGCGTATATCAAGCTGCACATTTGGTGGAGGCATTGTGGCAAGTCATTGAATATATAAAGAGGGCTAAGACAAGTGCCTTGCGGAACTCTACTTTCCGTACTGTAAATTCGAGAACGCACGCCGTTAATTACAACTGTTTGCTTTCTGTTGGAGAGAAATGATTTCAAAAAGTTATAAAGACAGCCAGAAATACCCAACTGTCTCAGTTTTGCAAATAAAAAGGGGGCGGTATGGAGTCAAAAGCCTTAGAAAAGTCTATGTATGCTATAAAAACCGACTTCCTCTTATCAATAGCATTTTGCCATATAGGAATAGACGAAAGGAGTGCAGAGGAAGTTGATTTCTTTGGAAGGAAACCGTGTTGACACGGGCTTATCAGATTATTAGAAATTAGAAACTCTCTGAGCTTGCAACAAACAATTCGCTCCATAACTTTGCTGAGTGATGCTGTGAGGCATACAGGCCTGTAATTCTTCACATGACTTTTATCACCCTTCTTATGTATGGGTCGAACTAAGCCTAAATGCCACATGGCTGGAATCTCTCCTTTGAGCAATATTCGATTGAATAAACAAGTTACGGCGGGTGTGAGTCCCAAAGCTGCCTTTCTGAGAAATATGTATGGGAGACCGTCAGGAGAGGTAGAGCAGTGTAAGGGAAGGCCTTTTAGGGTGCGAAAGACATTTTCGTAGTTGATGTCGATCCAATCAATTGAGCAATTAGAGGTAACAGCAAAACTTTCATGCCGTGATGGGGAACAGCTTTTGTAAAACGTTTCAAAATATTCAGCAAAGGCTTCCACTTTATCAAAGTCGTAAGTGCACTGCTCTCCCGACGTGGAAATAATAGTACTAATGATACTTGAAGATTTGAGCCTAGAATTGCAGAAACTCCAAAATTGCTTGACATTTTTTGATCGAGCAATTTTCTCTTCACGCTCAAGACTAATCCTTGCCAGTTTCTTTTTCAGTAGCCTTGATAGGTGAAGATATTTCTGAGTATGAAAGTAATCCTTTTTTCTATATAGTTTTTCTATTTGAGCCTGAAGCCTTAACAAGTGTCGTGGAACCTTTGTTGCTTTTATCACTTATGTAGCGATAGGGCACAAATCGGGAGATCAGAAAATGGCAACAACTCATGAGGGCTAAGTAGCAGTCATCTATCTTCACACAAGCATCAAAGATCTGTCGCCATTTCACACGGAGAAGATAATCGCAGATGACATTATAGTTCCCTTTCGCAAAATCGCAGAATTGTGCTGTGCGCGCAACGCATGCGGCGCCAACGACTATATATGTTTCTGAAAACTCGCGAGGTGGATACGCAGCTATTGTCAGCCTTTGGAGATTCTCGAACCAATTTTCATTGTGACCTGATGTATTATTATACAACCAGATTGGTCCCCCGGCAAGCGCCGGAACCTCCCTACCTTGCGTAAGCTTTCCCTTCTCCCTCCTCTCCTTACTCTCCCCTCGTTCCCCTCTGCTCGCCGGCTACCACAGCATCACCTTGTGGAATGACCGAAAGTGTGCTAAGTGCGGTGTTTATATAGCCGTTGGGGTGTTATCACAACATGCCATTGCAAAACATTGATATCTCAAATCCTGTAAGCTACCCGATTTGTTAGCGGTTTGTTTATCCCATGAGCTTCCTTCTCACTCACTTCATTTTGCGGACGGACACACATACATACATACATACACATACACACACATACAGACATACAAACCGACACACAAAGTTAGCGCTTTATAAAATAGAAGGATTTCTGTTTACGAACGAGTTAAGTTGATTATAAAGGCAGAAAATTTAAAAAATGAAGAAGGTAAGCACAAGCACAACCACATCCTGGAACCCAGTCTTTCATGAGATAATTGTAACTAACATTTCAGAAAGGCGATCTTAGCACAGAAACCTAAGAGTGGCAAAAAGACGATAAGTGATGCCTTCAACTTGGCAGAAATTCTTATATCCGTGAGATTGACTTTCATCTATCATTTGGTTTTGAAGTAGTGTAATTAGCAAGTAATATCGAGTTAAAGTCCAAGTGTGACCTCTCACAGGAGAAATTATATTAGTTTAAAATAACACCTGGGTACTATCATCAGGTAGATGGATCTAAGTGCTTTCTGCTTTGACTACTTATTATCCTAATGAAATAGTACTTCTAAAAGTCGCAATGGTGCTCGCTGCGGTAGAGGCTGTTCCAGGAACCTAAGCAGTAAACAAATGCGCTGAAAAATGTGAAAGCGTAAACGTTGTGGATGATGTGTGAAAATTGATGGAAATTTACAGGAGAAGGAGATGGAATTGTTAATGATTCAGTAAATAATATCGCCCGCATTTAGGCCTCGATGTCACCTAGGAATAGAGCAAGGGTTGTTGTCTTATCGGACACCGTATCAGATGATTGTTTACTCGAAGAACCCCAGATAGATGCATTTACTATTGCTTCTAGAAATGTGAGTTTACCAGCGAATTTTGTTGAATGTTTGAGTGCTCTGACTTATGTTCTGTTATCCGCATTGTTCACACGCTGGAGAAGTGACAATTTACTTTCCTCTCATACACAGAGTGCGCAAAAATTACGGAAAAAAACTGAAATTAAAATTAATTGCATTAAGTTAAATGAACTGGCCAAGGCCGGGAGGTACCCATTTAACAACACCATCATGGTAGTTTAAGGCTATCAAACATGGAACAATATGTAAGGCTTCGGAGAGCTACTGCTCAATTAATAGGTGTTCCTATTATACTTAGCCATACTTTGCCTTCGGCTCAACCAATACAGATCATTTCATAGTGCTTGAGTTGTTGGAGCTATGTTGCCACTTGTCCAAAATGATGAACTCCACAATCTTCTGATGACATCAATTTCTATTATTAAGACTGGTCCGACAGCAGGATCTTCTTATCCGGGGATGCGGTCTACAAATGAAGCATATGCGAAATCAAGAAAACGTGTCTTGTCGTTAGCATCTTAGCTTTTTATCCTATTTCCTCGCATCGGATCTCTTTCATCTCGCCACGGATCATCTTATTCTTCTCTCATTGAAAGCGACTTCTCCATCGGCCGTTGGTGCGTAAGCTACAGGCGCTGCGACTTTTCCTCAGGTTGGCGTAGGGGTAAACGCGGAACTCTGATGTGTGTTTTCTGCAATTATCATAAGAGTCATAATACAGTGCGTTTCAAAAGTATGTGCACACCCTCAAAATTCACGTTTTGAAAGGGAACCATGAGGTTTCGTGCTATGAAATCCTTCTCAATCGATTTCTCGTAGTCGATAACCTATCAATGGAAGCAAAGCAGATAATATCGCCTCACTTTCGAAAAAAATTTTGGATGAAATTTTTTTCTTTGTTTCAAAAGTATGTGCACACTTAACAAAAGACAAAAACATAGCTGAGATTAGAAATCAGTGGGGCCTCCAGAGTTTCTAATTAGCTCAAACATCCTGTCCGGCATAATCTGAACCACGTTTGGCATAGCTGTTTCGTCGCTGTCGGCCCAAATAGCCTCTACCGCCGCCTTCAGTTCATCCGCGGTATTATACTGCCGGTTGCTAAAGTTAACGCCTTGATCAAGGGCTCCCTATAGGGTTGCAGTAAGGAGGACACACAAGCCAATCTATCGCTTCAGCACCATTTGGTTAAGGCCATTCTTTGGTAGATTGCGAAGCATCGAAAGACACGTGGTCCTGTTGCTAAAAATGCAATTTTCGCTCCGCTTCGCTAAGGAAGGGCAACAGGTGACATTGGAGCACTGCTTGGTATTCTTTACAGTTCATACGCAATAATGGAACGGCAACTTCTGAATTTCCTCTGATTGCGAAACCGCCGCAGACCCATCAACGGGCCTCTTCCGAAATTCCTTTCTCGAGCACGAGCGACTCACGGCCAAGCCTCTCCAGTAGTAGCAAAATCCACCCGGCCCGTCAAGATCGAACTCTTTCCCATGAGTTAAGATTACCTGAGGAGAGAAAGTCCATAAAAAGTTGCTTGTTTTGAAAATAGGAAATTCTCGAAAAACCGTGTCTTCGCCCGGTGTCCTATCCTATGTTGCCATGTCTGTACGAGCAGACTCCAATGTGGCTAACTTGTGCTGGGCCTTGAAGTGAGTAGCCTTTCTCAGCGTCTGTCGAGTGGTGTATTCATTTGAGCGGATGAGGGGCTTAGTGGTCATTTTCGAGGCTGGAATAAAAATCTGAGCTCGGACTGTCAATGAAGAATCCGACAGGATGTGGGCTACTCTTTTGTTGTTCTGAGCAGTCAAGGATCGTGGATGGAGCGGAGTGTGTGCTGAGTATAATTATCAGGGTGCCAGATAAATCTTCGAATGCATTAAGGAGAACGACCAAGTTATCGTGCGATTTCTAGATTGGAACGTTCATTATCATGCAGAACCTTGATCTGAGCTTGCTCATCTTCAGGAAGAAGTATGGCGCGAATTGACATGATGACGAAATGAAAACAGCAAAGTCGGATTGAAATCGGTGGAAAATTCGGCGCCAAAATCTGATCTTCTTCAAGTGTGCACATACTTTTGAAACAAAGAAAAAAATTTCATCCAAAATTTTTCCGAAAGTGAGGCGATATTATCTGCTTTGCTTCCATTGATAGGTTATCGACCACGAGAAATCGATTGAGAAGGATTTCATAGCACGAAACCTCTCATGGTTCCCTTTCAAACGTGAATTTATAGGTGTGCACATCTATCTTACCAAAAGCCATTATAGACCTGCCCTGAGACGCAGGTGGATTTAGGGGAAGGTCTGTGTTTCTTGTTTCTGTAGTGCTGTGTTGATTCATACCAGCTGTCTCCACTCAGGCGCATCCATGCATGCTTGCGTGTGTGGTGCGCTCTGTGTGTGTGCGGTTGGTATCCTGCATGTCGGCACAGCCAAAAGCTTGCATTCAAGTGACTGGGAAGTACATGGGAGGCGATTCGGGGCCGCCTCCAAAAACTAAGCCCCTTGTTCCGCTCCAGGATAGCGTGGCTAACTACCTGGAGGTCTATCCTAGCTTCCACACGTTCCCGTTCGCTGACGACAGAGCCTGGCAAGCTACTCGTGTGCCTTCAATATGCCGAAAACAGCAATATGGATGGGCCTCATTCCCCTGAACCTGAGGGAGCCCCCAATACGGCAGCGTTGGGTAGGACCGCTCGGGAGAGGCTGCTAGAATCTCAGGGCCCGGATAGGCTGCCTAAACGAAGGACTAAGATGGCGATCTGTACTTTCAACGCACGAACGCTTGCATCCGAAGCTCACATCGAAGATCTGATGATGCAGGCCAGGAAGATCAAGTACGACGTCATCGGACTGACCGAGACGAGAAGGCACCGCCCGCTACACGCCGTTTTCGATACTGGAGAAGAACTGTTCCTTGGAACATGCGACAGCAGAGGCGTTGGCGGTGTGGGTGTCCTCGTCAACACGCTTGGCCATAAACATCGATTCGTACGAAAGCCTTACGACCCGAATCGGACGTTTGAGATTGAGAAGATGTGGTTCAACTCCTGCTTTGACAATCTTCGTCGCCTACGCACCAACATCCAGCTACGACGAAAAAGAACTCGAAGCACTCCATATGGATACTACTTTCGTCAAGTTCATCGTCGGCGACTTCAACGCTAAGATTGGCCCAAGAAGAACGGCTGAAGAACTTCACATCGGTACTCACGGAATGGAATGGAATGAGCAGGGTGAGAGACTGTCGGAGTTTATCATGTCGACCAACACCATCCATGGTAACTCACAGTTCCAAAAGCCCCTCACCTTCGTTGGACTTGGGAGTCACCTGATGGACAGTTCCATAACGAAATAGACCACATCATCTTCAATCGAAGGTAGCAAAGAACCGCAGTATTAGCTGAAGCAGCAGAGGCTGGGAGGAGCATCCGCAATGCCCGCCGAAGCTTTGCCAGCTACAAGACCAAGATGACCTGCCTCCGACGTCCGGATGGAACAGTTACTGCATCCCGAAGGGCAATGGAGAAAGTCATCCACGACTTCTACTCGGATCTCTTCGATAGCCATGTCCATCTGCCCACTTATCAACTGCAACAGGATGGATACGTCGTCCCCTCAGTTCTCTCTTCCGAAGTCCGACACGCCATCAAGTCGGTGAAGAATCGTACAGCACCCGGTCTCGACAGGGTCAAACCGGAACATCTGGACGGTAGTAAAGTGCCCTAGACTGGCAGTCAAATGTGGTGATTTACATCCATTGGCGAGGAGTAGAGAACGTGGAAACATGGACATGACCCTCGTTGAAACCGCGAGCCTCGCCACCCGACCTGCAAAACTTGCAACTCTCTCGGAATTGAGCCCTGGATGGTAGGGCTCATAGGCTGGTTTTTTGCCACTGCACCAGGGATCACTCGACCACAACACTGGAAGAGATGTTGATGAAAGGTATGCAATGGATGTTGCTTGCAAGTCTTAGTCTCCAAGCGGTGCTGATCCAGCAAGCTTGCCAGCGGCAGCGTGGAACGTCCCCATTGATCCAATGGCGGTTTGCCATAGGCGAAGTGGTGAGCATCCACCACGTTGCTTGCAAAAGTCGCGTCACACACGGGTTTGAACCTTCGGTGCATCGTCCCATGAGCGGCATCGCTACCACTGCACTATGGAGCCCTTCTTATTGACGGTGAAAGAATTCTAGAGGAAAGGCAATAACCCACAAAAGTTGCAAAGATTTTGACATCTAGTAGTATCGATCCCGTGGCCGGCTCAACACAAACGTGGACCGCAGGCGCTACACCATTGACGGATCAATGCAAGTTGCTTCCCTTTCCCTTTTCAACTTACTGCGTTGACCCACACAGCCTGGCTGTTTGGAGATGGCCATCTCTAAAAAGTCCTCCGGAGGACTTTTTAGAGATGAAGTGGCAGCATGTTTGCGCCCTCCACCGCGCGCGCACTATTTCCTTTTCCTCTGCCGCCATCGCTGTTAGTTTATAAATGACCACCCTGCTAATCCTCTTACTAGCACGTGATGTCATCACCCCAACTTCCAAGTAAGTTCGAACTCACTTCGACCATTCCGACGGGGAATCTTCGGAGGGGTTCCAGAGGTGCTCTACGCATCTTTTAGGGAGACATGGATGGAAGCCATGACCAAGTTACCACGAGCTCATGGTCACATGGTAACTAGCAGTTGAGGCCACTTTACTACCGTCCCTGAAGAATGCGCCCAGTTATCATCAAAACTCTGGCTCGACTCTTCACGCGCTACCTGTCGGAATGCAAGGTACCCACTCCGTGGAAAACCAGCAGGACGGTGTTGCTGTACAAGAAGGGAGACCTGGACGACATTGGCAACTATCGCCCAATCTGCCTGCTGTCTGTAATCTACAAGCTATTCACTCGAGTCATCCTCAACAGGATCGGCAGAATACTAGATGAAGGACAGCCATGCGAGCAAGCAGGGTTTCGAAGAGGGTTCAGCACGATCGACCATATCCACACGGTTACAAGACTCATTGAAGTTTCACGAGAGTACAAGATGCCGCTTTGTCTCACGTTCATCGACTTGAAGAAGGCCTTCGACTCTGTGGAGACAGAAGCGGTCATCGAAGCCTTGGGCAACCAGGGCGTCCCTACTCAGTACATCAAGATTCTTCGTGAGCTCTACAGCAACTTTACGACCAGAATCTCACCATTCTACAAGGAGGTCATCATCGACGTCAAGAGAGGGGGGTCGACAGGGCGACACCATCTCGCCCAAACTCTTCAGCGCCGCTCTCGAGAACGTCATGCGTCAACTGGAATGGGAAGACATGGGAGTGAAGGTCGACGGCCGGCAACTACACCACCTTCGTTTTGCTGACGACATCGTTCTTATAACGCCGAACATCGAGCAAGCGGAGCGAATGCTGGCTGATTTCGACTGCGCCTGTGGTAAGGTTGGTCTACAGCTGAACCTAACGAAGACGATGTTTATGAGAAACGGATTGGTTCCTGATGCCCCATTCACGCTCAACGGAACGAACATCACCGAATGCTCCAGCTACGTGTACCTAGGTCGGGAAATCAATATGATGAACGATCTAGCTCCAGAGCTGAGCAGGAGGAAACGAGCGGCTTGGGGAGCGTACAAGAACATCGAGGGAGTAGTGAAGAAGACGAAGAACATCCGGCTCCGTGCCCACCTCTTCGATTCCGCTGTCCTTCCTGCCCTAACCTACGCCTCAGAGACTTGGACTCTGCGCAGGCAGGACGAGCATGCGGTCAGCGTTATCCAACGCGCTGTCGAGAGGACGATGCTAGGAGTAACCCTATACACGCAAGTGCAGAGGGGAATCCGGAGTGCCGAACTACGCCAACGATCGAAGATCAGGGACGCTGCCGTTTTCGCCAAGGAATCGAAGATAAGGTGGGCCGGACACGTCATGCGATTTTGCGATGACCGTTGGACCAGAGCGGTTACCGACTGGATCCCTCGGGACGTCAAACGAACACCTGGACGACCGCCGGCCCGATGGTCAGACTTCTTCACGAAAGCTCTGAACGAAAGGAATGATGGACTTCGTGTCCCTCGAGCAAGGAGGATCCACTGGACCACCTCTAGCACGCGACAGGGACGAATGGAGACGTTGCTGGCGCCCGCTCGAGCAAATCGACGATCAGCGGGGACAGGTAGTAGGTGATTCCTCGCTTCGGCTTGAAGGAAGGCAGTTCAAAGCCTCCGAACCTCCCTGCCAGGGTGCGCGCAAACAGCACCTTGCAATGAATACGCTCATTGCATTTGAGGCTCGAATCAGCAGGGTGAGCAAGCTTACAAGGGAAGGATGGTAGGTCGAAGTGGCCGTTCGAAATGAAATGTATACCTCCTGATGCGTCTCCAGACGCTGATTCCAAATCTGCCTTCCAAATCTGCTAAACGACTCTCCGAACGGAGTTATGAAGCGTAATAGCTCAGTGGTGATGGTCCGGGGTGGCAGGTAAAAGCTCGTAGGATCGGTTCCTTTGCAAATTGGTTGCTTTGCTTTTGTCTCTAGAAGTGTTGCGGACAAAAGCAAAGCAACAAACTTGCAAAGGAACCGATCCTACGAGCTTTTACCTGCCACCCCGGACCATCACCACTGAGCTATTACGCTTCATAACTCCGTTCGGAGAGTCGTTTAGCAGATTTGGAAGGCAGATTTGGAATCAGCGTCTGGAGACGCATCAGGTGGTATACATTTCATTTTAAACGGCCACTTCGACCTACCATCCTTCCCTTGTAAGCGAGCGCTTCTGCGTACGTGCTTCAAGAAATTGCTCGTGTAGAATTGCAAAAACAACCCCTCAATTCCAAACCTAGTGGTGCTGGTTATCAGCCTATTACACGTTGTAATGGTGGTCGATGGAAGTTTCCCAGAACCTCTGAATCGTCTTGCAATGCCACATTCAAAAAGGTCTGTGAAAAAAAGATGTTATTTTTACTTAAGGAGGTAAAGCATTGCCAATCCGGAAGTAATATTTTTCATGTGACGATGGATACTTATTATCAAAATAAATACTAGAATATACATGAAAAAGCTACGGTGTTCAGAATTGAAAATTGACAGCAGCAGCCTCTGGTTATCGTTGTTTTTGCCCAGCCGCATTTCTATTATATTTCTAACCCTTTTGCAGTGGCAGTCCAACGGCGTCAAAATACTTTTCATAGCAACTGGAAAAAGGACTGCGGAAATGGAAAGAATCGTCGGCAAACCAAGTTCAGTTGTCAGCCTGGAAAGCTCTGCAGTAAGTAAATGGTCCACTCTGTGTGCCATCGTGAGCAATTCACAGCACCACTACACCTCAATGATGAGCTGTAACTTTTGGATATTGCTGAAGAAACAGCTCAGGAAACCTCTGTGTCATAAATGTATACGTCAATTAGTATTCAAGCTCATTTTCAGACAGTGGGGAAAAACGTGTATATCAGAGTGGCGCAATGGGTCTGCATGGGTAAGACTACAGATGGACCACCCGACGGATCCAGTAGCGGCGTAACCAGCAGTAGCAGTAGTTCTAGCACGACACAAAGAAGCAGTACGACGCAAAGCAGCAGTAGTAGTACGTCTTCTACGACATCAAGCACCGATAGCAGTACTTCTCGCTCAACACCAAACAAAGGCATGGTGTGTCCATTTCTAAGCTCTTTTTTCTTGCAGAGCTGCCCTTTGAACAGAACAGGATACTTCTCCCTCTTGCTGAAAGCATATTTGCATGATCCATATCCCAGATTCTATTGAAAGGGTGTGCAGATGCCCCTATTACACCTACACCACTGCCCGCATATGATCATTACGGTCATAAACCGATTATTGCAGTGACCACGAGACTGCAGAGGGCTTCTGAAGCCGTCATTGAACTCAGTAGTGGAAAGACATTAAGCGGGCTATCCCAGCACGCAGGACGCGGCGAGGCGTTTAGCTTCCCATTACTTGAGCTCGATGACATCATCAAAATGGCACCCAGCTGGTGAACCTCCAGCTATCGTGGTCACCGCCTTTAAGGCCATATATACAGTATTGAAACTACTCTCTTATTTTTGACCTAAACAGTGACAAGCAAACTGGATTAGCCACCAGCGGTGGGTAGAGCAAAGATAAAGGAAGAATTTTTGACACTTTAGTCATTTTCTGAATGTTTTTTCATAAGCTCGATTTGCACTTCGATCATTTGACGCATTTAATTCCCAACAATGCAATCCTGGCATTTTCTGCTGTTTGTTTGTATGAAATTCTGCGTTCAGCTGGAACAAATACCATTTGTCCCTGGAGCTGGATCAGATGTGGCTCTCTTGGTAATTATCGACTTTACAAAATCAAGTGAAAAGCTATTCAACGCGGTAAGTTGGGCTTTTTCTTGCATAAGTAGCAAGTATAAGATTGTCTCCTAAGTAATGTCGTTTTTCTCAAGGTGTGAATTTTGTTCCTGCTGGAATTCACACGTTTCTAAGCATTATGTCATAGTCGACAGAACTGCCTGCTACGAAAGCATTCACCTATCTTTTACATGTAGTGGACTGGCCTGTGAACTGAGAGGCCCCGTTAACAAAACTTGCCAAGCCGGTATCTAGCTCCTAGCTCTGTTTCATCTGAAGGAAATCGATCAGTGAAGTGCCTCGTACTCGGTCATGACCTCATCTAGACATCCCACTAAAAAAGTTGTTCAAAAGGCCTCATAGTCTTCTTCTCAAATTTGGTTTTTGATATTGCTGAAATAAGCGGCTCCATGATGAGACCGCCGTCACACTCGGCGACGGACAAGCGATGGAGCGATCATGGCTTGCCCGTCGCCGAAGTTGGGACGGCGATCCTATGTTTTACCTGTTCAAGCCCATCCTTTTACATCATTCTATATTACTTTTACTTTTGGGAGCTTATCTGCTCTGTCCAAACATGGTTTCAGTTTTGATTTCGTCCTGATTTGATTCGCATTTTTGCCTGCGTCATAAGGTGTTCCAGACTGTGACTGCGGAACAACCACATTACTCCAAAGAATCCTTCCTCGAAAAGATGATAAATTTAGTTTAAACATGCATTTCAGACTAGCTATGACGTTTTCTGAACATACACATTCACCGTTTTTGAACATCACGGCGGTGAAAACCTTTGAGTCTAAGTTCGGCGATATAGTCGATCCACTGAGTTATGGCGGAAATCAAATTCGAGAAAAAAGCGGTACAGCCTTCCAAAAACCTAAGAGCAGAATGTTCAGAAGAGGTTGTGACATATATGGCATATCAGAATTCTCCTAGTGCTTCGTACCTTATAATTTCTTCAGTGGGTGTGCCCATTAGAAAACGCTACGTCCACTGCGTGTTAGTCTCCCCCATTTGGGACATTACAGCATAGTGCCCACCACTTCTTTTCCGATCCCTGGACTATTCCGGATCCAAAAATTCCTATTTGAACCTACCCATTCATGTTGCCGACGCAAAGACAGGCTTACAGGCTAAGCCATTAGATTTGAAGGGATTATTCATCTTGAGATCATTACGGGTCTCACATGTGTACTTGCAGAATTGCACCAACTCTTGCCTCGTTTGGTCCCCCAACTTCAGAACAAAGGTTCTCCTTGTGGAAGTGGATAATTTAAAAGTTTACAGAGAACAAAGAGATTCAGCGGCGTAATACAAGGGCGAAACCCAGCTTCCACTGTTCTAATCGATAGCTTTTTACCGCGACAACGGTTTCAACCTCCAAGCATCTGCCGAGTTCCTAACGGTGTCGCCTTTTCCAACTACTACACTAGGGATTCCAAGCAGAGAAGTCGAAAAAGCGATAGGCCGGAAAATATTCATGATGCTCCAAAACTGCGACTTCCAGTTTCGTGCATTGCAATGGGACTCTTTCCGAACAGCTTCAGAAGATAGGATACTCGCTATTCGAAAGGTCATTCAGGCCAAGGGTTTTCTCCGGAATTTTGGAAATGCCGAGATAACTTCTGCTATATGATTGAGAAGTGGAGCCGTACTATGCGTCTGGGGTACATTGCGGAAGAGAGTGGGCACTTGCTGAGCGCATATGTTAACTTTCTCCGTGCACTGTCACCTCCAAGTTTTGTTGACCCTACTCATGACCGAACTACCATCCTAGGTTCACGAGTTGTTGCAAAGAATCTCCACTCACAAAGCACATCTCGAAATCCGCGAAAGGGGTCGTTTTCATTGGCTGAGAGGGAGTGTGTTAAAGGCAAAAGTCAGGCTCGTGTTTGGGCATTATGGCGCCTGAAATTGAGTGTAGAGATGGGAGGTGGAACGACAGTGAAGAAAAAACGCAAAGAAACCGTCGACAAGACCGAAATCGAAACCCCTTCCCTTCTAGCAGTGAAGGAGGCTTGCTCGGGGGAGAGCCACGTCCAAACGAGTTTTCCGGATATGCCAGCCGTTCCATCGGTTGATACGGCAATCAACCTAAGCTGATCTCACACGTT
>MU882949.1:0-13598 GCA_036418205.1 Ostertagia ostertagi
TTGAATGGTAATCCCTTATAAATCACTTCAGTAGCCATGAAATAGCACTTACGAGCACTCTCGGCTCAGTGGCTGGGGTTCCTATTTGGATTAAAAGGGGATTAGAAGGGTGCCTCGAATGTACTACTACTTGGTTTTGGAACTACAGATTTTTTCCTGATTTGAACTATTCGCGAAAACATAGCAAGGGGAATGTAGATAACTTTTCCTCGGAAACACTTTGGTGAGGTGCCAAGCAATCGCTAGAGGCATTTTATTTCCCTTTTACTATTAGTTTCTTAGCATTGCTATGACAAGAGCTTAGAAAACACAAACCGAGTTATTCAGAGGAAAAAATGTGAAACTTCATTAGTAGCAGATATAGCTATACCCATAACAATATATAAGCAAATACTTGCCACGAGCTCCTCTGAGCAAAAGAAAATACAAATAAATATTATGCGTAGAAGTCTATATGGAAGTTAAAAAAGTAACCTATCACAGACATTGCAAATAACGAGTATTTTGGACGATTAAGATCAACTGGTAGCACTGATCACACGAGCGTTGAAAAGCTTCACCCTGGCGCTCTCGAAAGGAATGGTGGAATGTTGTATGGTCAGACGCCAGACATATGGCACAAAGAAGTCTACCGTGTTCTCGTCTTCCACATATCTGGATAAAAGCGTTGGAGTGGTATCATTGAACAAGCATTCAACAAAAAGCATCGCTGGAAAAATCAAAAAAATGCTTCCAATAAAAAAAACTGCTCTCATCTGGTCGATAGTATCACTAAAAATAGCCGAGGTGGCCTTACCTATGAATCAACAAAAATGAACACTGTTTTGGTGTGAATGGAAATGTGAGTGTAAAAAGATCAAGTGAAGCTTTTTAGCGCAGGAACACTGCTTCTTTCAAAGGAAACATCAGAATGAGAAGCAAGGAAGTACTTCGATAGATCTCGCTTCGCATTCCTACTCAGATGAATGGAAACATGAAGGCAAATGATGTTTATCGTTGTTTATGTGCCGTATGTTTTTAGGATGTGCCATGCATTTCACCTCCATATGTGGTAGTGGCATTTGTATGGAAGCTGGCTTATAAAACAGTTCGAATGACGTACAACATGCATTACCTTCTTACCAGTTTGGCTGCGCACACATTCGCGTGCATCACACGGGAAGTGCAATGGTATAAAACAGGGCCCTTGATATTTTTATAGCTTCGTAACAAACGCCGCCCACCTCGGTGCCACCCACCTATAGCGATTCACCTCCCTTCCGTTGTCAGATCCTAACCACTTTTTCCGGTTCCCAAGACTTCTTGGAACCGAGTTATGGAGTTTCGTTGATGAACTCCGCCCATTCTGGTGCACGCCCCACCCACCAGCAGCTGTCTAGCCCCCTTCCACTGTCAGACTCTATCCACATTTTCCCGATCTCCGAGACTTCTTAGGATCGAATTATAAGTTCGGCGGCAATCTTTTTCCTCACAGAGTTATGAATTTTTTTTTCTTAAGCACCGCCTATTTATAGAACGCTCCATCCACCGTGGGCAAGTCTCGACTCTGTAGGTGGTTCTTCAGGTAGTACCAAATTTCTAGCATACGGACAAACAGATAGGCAGTATCAGCGCATTATATATAGTAGGGATGGCTAGACGAATTTCTCACCGGTTAGAAGCCTCGCATGAGTGGAAGGCTTAGTAAGCCTGAATGAAATTTGATCCAATATCCAATTCTCACTGCCACTGGTTTCAACTTGACACCTACCAGCTCGACACTTATTTCAGCACCTCATAGAATCCTGACGCTTCTCACCCGGTAGTATTCGGAGGCTTCTCCGTGCATGATAAGTACTACGCAAATGACGCTGAATCTTCAAAGCACTGTACAGCTTCCCACATTGCACAACTCCCTTCCTGCTTCAACTCCTCTACCCTGAATTATCTATAGAAGGGATTCCCTCATGCCTTTACATGAGAACTTCAATTCACATTCCCATAAAACGATTCCGTTTCATAGACCACATTAAAATGACCGACTAGCAGATGAATGTCACAAAAAGAACGTTGCCGTTCGCATAAAAGAACCTGTTTAGGCCTTTCCAGAAACTGGAACTCTTAAGACTGGGCTGAAGAAGATTATTAAATGTGGAACGCAACCCACGTGCTGCACAGATACTCCCATATTTTGAAGCAGAAGCGGAATTTACAATAAAAAGGCAGCCTATTACGAAGAAAAATGCGTAGAGCTCAGAAATAGGACCCCCTTCTTGCCCGTTATACGGGGTGTCCCCCAAGAGGCCCGTCACGCGTCGAAGGAAGAGACGCAGGCGCGGAAGTAGAGTGTACCATACTACGTCTCATATCGCACAGCACGCGCTGCGACTCGTCCTTTGCCGCATCTGCGTCTCTTCCTTCGCCGCGCGACGGGCCTCTTGGGGGACACCCGTTGTTATATGCATTAAGACGAGTTTCATCGGTACTGACCTCATCCACGTGAACGTTCTGCTCTGCGTCTTTCGTTATTGGTTAGCATCCACTGCGAGAGCCCAACAGCAAAGAGGGGAGGGGTGGACAAGCTTGAAGCGTGCGGCATCGAGGGCGTGCGGCTCTACTAGGCCACTGGAAAGATGCCGCTCACTGCCGCACAATTAAGTAACCCGCCTGCCTATATTAGGTACATTCCCCTTTCTGTAACCCCTGAGCTTATTGTGGAACCCTCCTTTACTTGTTCAGATGCACCAAATTATTCGAATATCATGTGTCAAATTACAAATGCTATATCACTTACCTAAACCGTAGTTCAGGAAACTTGGCTAATCGATCTGTTGGCAAAACAAGAGCTTCTTTCTCAATAACTTCCATCATTGCATTTCCATCTCCAGCCCTAACATTCACAACTTTAGACGAGAAGTGCGAGATGACGAGAGTGATATTCGCGAGGAGATCCTTAACATGTTTGCATTATAAACACAATATATCACAATATTGCCGAATGCATTTCCAGAACCGGAACGAAACAAGAAAAATCTGTTCCAGAGCTATGGAACGTGTTGGAAGGCAAAGTTATCAAACCTGAAACATAGGGTGGTGTTGATAAGAATCAAAAAGGCTCCGATGATAGAGAAGTGTATAAATGAGGTGTGGGTTGTTGCGAAGATTTCCACAGAGAGCACTATTAATTATCTCTAATAAGGTTCGAATTCCTTCCTCTAGTGCAGTAACATCGTCATGCTGAAATCATAATTCAGGTGATATTCATAATTAGTATAATGAAATTCTCGCATTCTCCACATACATAGCTGAGTGACTGCCCATCCGTAGATTCACGTTCAGAGTTTAGCCGCATATGCTCCACCATCTTCACGTGGCGCTTGGTCAGCAACTGAAGTAGTAGAATTCGTTTGCTTATACGCCATTATAGCCAAATAAGCTCGAATATACCTCAAGGAGTGCGATCATCTTCTGACATACCACCGGAGAGAGGTTTTTAAAGTATGCCGACATGTTTGCAAGGGCGGCCAAACAGTTTGTATGCAAGTAGCGGTCCTAAAGATACACAAATATAATGAAGCTACCACCAGATTCTCAAAAATTTCAGTAAAAGAAGTAGAAAATGAGAAAATGAAGGAAAGTTGGTCTGGTCCGCTCAGAAGTTGTTCAAAAGTGGACAGCACTCACTCGCATTCGAATAGCGTTCTTATGGATAGTCCGCACAAACACCATCACACATATGCCGCCTAGAGATATCTCCCGTACGGGGCGATCAACTTCGAGCCAATCAACATCCCGTATTGTCTAAATCAACAAAAGGAACAATGAGAGAAAAATTCGCGTGGACCAAAGGCAACGTACCGTTTCATGGATTATTTTGCAGAAGAAGTCGTCTTCGCTGAGGATCAGCATGACAATCAGAGCGAGATACATATGGTGAGAATTAGACGATAATGAAGCTACGCCCTCATGAAGAATTTTAATGACAGGTAGCACCTAAAAAAGACATATATAAAATAGAGATAATGGCACCTCCCGAATTCACTTTTCGGTTGTCTCCAATTCGGACGAGGTTCGATCTACTCTAAAAGACAAATACAACTGTTTGACAATTGTACTTCTCATTTAGTTTTTTTTGAATAGATGCTCAAGACCTAATTTGCTGAAGGATTATTCACATTCGTTGAAGCCACAAAAAAGAATAAGGAAAAATCTGTAAGGGGTGATAAACATGCCAACAGTGGCACTGTGATCATATTCTCACAAACAGAAGGAGACGAATTCTAGGTCCTGTAAGATAACCCACATATTTCTGGAAGGCAGCTTCATGAAAAGCAAGTCATGGGTGTGCCTTAGGAAAAGGGTAAGGGTATCATAACTTAACGTAAACTGGACGAGATAATGAGGAGGAACTAACGAGATTTTCCAAGTTTATCCTTGACAAGATGAAGTTCCTAAAGCCACAATTGCGATGCAGCAACAAGTAGAGCAGTAACATTGGAGGTTCCTGACAAGCAGTCGCACAAAGCCTCTCGTAGAGTGCGTTGTAGTCGAGTTTGAAAGTGACTTTATCAGTAGCGAGACTGGAAACCTCTGCAAAAGTCTTATGTTGCCCTCTTGTGAGCGAATCTTAAGAGATACAAATTTACCTTGGGAATTTTGGAATAACGCCAGAGTTTCCTTGAAAGGATTGCAACCCTTTGATGGATGATGACATGCAAGATTCAAAAGCAGTAATATGCTCAAATTTCCCAATGTTACTGGATATTCTTGTACTTCATCTGGCACTTCCTCTGCACCCGTCGCCGCTTGCACTATGGACCAGAATGAAGCTGAAAGCGGTCTATGCTCACCCTACATTGGATGAATCCAGTAATGTGCATGTAAAATTACTCACATGCTATTCCAAGGACAATACTACCTCCGTCATTCTTTTTAAGTGGGTGGTACTCGCTATTGTGGATCAAATAATTTCGAAGTAAAGTTTTTGTCAAAACTGCAGCTTGCCTGCTACTAAACATAATATATGATTAGTGCAATCACCACAGCGCATTGAAGCACTTACCATGCACCGTTGATGAAGTAAGAGAAAATAACCGAAGTATTAGCAACTGCATCGTTGTACAACTGCGAACTGAGCATTGTTATGAGGCACTTGACTGCTTCTACATGAATCGCCATAGTATTATCACTAAAGAAAATTGCGTAAGACGTTTAACACATGCAGCTGAGCATAGCTATCCTGAATGTGAGTCGATCGACTTCACTGTGAAAATGTCAAAGACAGCAGGTTTGGAGGAATAAAGCAACGAAAATTCATGCTAATTCGAAAGTGAATTCATAAACACTATTCATTCAGGACCAAATTATTGGTTTCAGAGAAATAGTTTCGCTTTTGACCAGCCAATTGGAAGAGTAAAATTAAAATGACAACTAATGTCAAATCCAAGCACTTCGCTGATGAAGTAGTCTTAAGTTTAATAGAAGCCATTCATATCACACTACGGCATAGTCGACGTTAAAATGAGTCTTTTTTTTCTAAACTACATAAGAACTGCAAAACATTAGAATAATGCGCTAATGCAACTTACTTAACGGGCAAATCAGCAAGAATATCTATTAAAATGTCAATAAGCTTCTCTGCCGTATTGGAATACTGCGAATCAGAATCCGTATCATTGTCCGCTTCTACTGAAAGTAAAGAATGCTCAGTAAACCGAAGATGGAAAAAGAGAAAGACTTACCCTCTTCATCAGAAGAACCCACGGAAGACGACGCAGCGGATGCAGAAGTGGCAAATACTTTGACAAATTCCGCTTCTGTCATTCGCTGTGTTAGGAAACTTACAAATGTACCGCAAAATAATTAGGGCATTAGACGATTGCCACAGGAAAATCTTGCTGAAATAGATTATTCTCACAATAGAATTTGCCTTGCCAGTTACTATGGTGAAGCTGTTTCACAAAGGAAGTGCGAGATCCAGCGAAAGCAAAGTTCAGGTAATATTAGTGAAAAAAACAGTGAAAAAAAAGCAAAATAAACTACAGTAGACCGGGTTTAAAGGATAGAGGAATGCGCAATACTACCTTCGTTGTTAAACCTGTACTATCTCTGTTAGTTTACAGTCTCTCCTGGAGTTACTAGCTGTCAAAGGTGGCACTTGCTCGTTCAAGGAGGGGATTGAGGCAGGATTGACTAACAGCGACAGGCCCTTGAAGTCCTTATAAATTTTGAGCTGTAAACTGCAGAGGCACAAAAAAATGACGCGACAAAGAATCTATAGGGGAGTTCAGTGACTTTACTAGTAACAAATCTTTATGCACCGTGGAATGTGACTTTGAAAGATGATATTTTTACGCGTGCTGCCATATGTTCATCTTTACGTTGACTTAGCACCGATTCACAAAAGCCAACAGCCTATGACAAGTTTTCGCTGGCATATACAAAAGAGGCACCAAAAGTTAGTGGACAAACCTTCGGGGTCTCTTTATGTGATTTTATATCTGATCCTGATGAGACTCAAGAACAGCTAATATCAAGAAGTTTTAGTGTTGGACCAGCTTACGGAAAGTTGTTTGGACTCGTTGACTTTCGAAAACAGATTTAAAAATTGATTCACAACGTCCCTTCTGAGTTCATGTACACATTTTTGGCCCCTCTCCAGTTTTCCATCATAACACGAAACACGAAATAGTTGAACTAAGGAAACATGAAAAGTTTAGAAACCAATGCACGAGTTTGCTAGTGAAACATATATGGCATTCCAACTGCTCACTCCAGTCCCGTGCATTCAAGCGTAATAAGTTCTGTCACTAAGAAAATAAAACTTGTATGCAAACCACGAAAATGAGATTGGGCACGAATACCGGTTTGAAAATCTTTTTTTCAAAAGTCAAACGAAGAGCGAAGGCACCACTGTGGTTGTAGCAAAAACCAAAAGTGGTATCATTTTAACCAAACTCACTTTTCATACTGCTCCGATGTTTTGAGTTCAGTCGACCGTCGAATAAAAACTCTTATGAATGCCGCAAAGTTTCCGCTTGTTTGCGTGTTATACATCAGCGACTGTAGAAAATCATTCAGCGATTCATCGAATGCCCGCGCCTGGGCTCTGAAACGTTGTAATTGAAAACCTTTCCAAAGTGCAGAACCTAAATGTGATGTTTTTGACTGGTTGCTATTATTTTGAAGACAGTCTCAGCGGCGACCATTATGGGAATCACTTTTATCTGAAGCAGTTCTTTTTTTAAGAACGAATTGCTACGTTAACGACGTCAAATCTCTCGTTATGGAGAAATATCGCTTTGAGGTTAACAACAGCAGGCCAGTAATAGTACGAAAACCGGCTTTTACGGTTCCATTTTCCAAAGACGTGGACCGGTAGGTCTCGAACTATAGTACTCCAAGGAGTTCCAAAACTTGTCAAAATTTTGTTGAGTTAGGAAGAAAACTTTGTTCCTTCGAAAACGCCAGACGGTTACAGCGAGTATACACAGAAACACGTCCTTATTGTGGGAGTGGGCAGCTTACTATTGCTCCCTAACGACTACACAGAACGCAATGCACCATTATAAAACAGCAAAACAGAAGAAATGCCGAATAAAAAGAAAGGAAACGTACGTATCGTAATCATCAATCTTCAGATTAAATGATAGCAGATTGTTCCAGAAAGGATCGATGTCAGTGATCGGATCAGTGCCAGTGAATCTTTGTAGCGGTACATTCTCCGCAATGTGGGTATCGGAACTAATTACGCCACCCATACTATCTACGTCCTCTGCAAAATATCACGTTAAAAATTAGAAACAGCGCAGCGCAAAGTCAGAAACATTATATTGTAAAGGTGATCTTCAAATGTATGTACATTTCATAAGTAAACTGTTTCCACCTATTATCTACGGAAAACATTATCCGCTGTGCAAACAATACACCTAGAAATTGAATGTTCAAAAAACTTTGAGGACCAATAATGCGACAATAAACGTCGTAATCACGCTAACAAAAATTTTACTTTGAATGAATAAACGCTGCCAATTACACAGAAAATCGGATCCCTAGGTGATGTACCCAAATATTGAATCCGTGCAACTCCGAGCCCGAAGTGATGCAGTCCCATAATAGTTTGAGGATTTTATGAGCTTTTTTGAGCTTCACTCCTAATCTATACCGGCTTTTTGTTACAGGCCGCCAGATATGGAATTTTTCCAAGTGATCCTCAAAGCCTGCGAGACAAAAAAGATTACAATTTGAGAAATGCTTATGCTGAAAAGGCTAAATGTTTCCAAAAGCAATTCAGTATTAATAAAAAAGAAGAACATTCTGCCTTTCTTCCAATTTAGTAAGTTGCACTGAATTGGGAGTTGTTCGCCCGACTGGCAATGTAGTTTGACAGAAGCCAATCGAGAAACTCTTAAAACGCATGTGATGGTGGTATTTCTAAAACCGGAAAACGGACTCCATCTCAGAATGAAAAGAAAAATGCTTGCCAGCACCTACGCTAATGCTTCAAATCTACGTGGCATTTTGAGCAAACAAGTGCTTGGAGCCCCAAACAAAAAAGAAAGCAGCGAGCTTTACTACTGAGACAAAACAAGTAACCAAATGGTTGTATGTTCAATAGAATATGACACAAATAAACCAAGGAACTATTTAAACAACTCACCATAGGCCAAGTAGCCAAAGAAGCACTCCGAGGAAGATCGCGCTCCATTGTAATTATGTGCGCGCAAAGCACTTTTGCCTGATCAGGGAAATCCATGCGACTCGTCGCAACTACATATTCCGGATACCGTCGGTGCCACGAGTATGATGAAGTCAATGACTGGGTTTCTTGATAGGGAAGCTTTTTTTCAACGTCCACGATTCTTCGATACCGCAAAGCTCGGCCCTGCTCCAATCACTAGAGCTCCATCTTCAGGCTAACGCCTTACAGGTGCTTCATTAGGAGTTCTTTTGCTATTCATTGATCAAAAACGTATATGTTAAGCCGGCAAACAAGGCTATTGCAATTGAACTAATTCGTAGAAGTTCAATAGAGCCGTAATGCAGAATGAACTAGAGCCACTAATACTCAGGTAATTTCGCTGGAATCCCCAGCTTGATCAGACTTTTCTAGTGCCTTGTGGCGGGGCTACACCCTCACACGAAACGGCTTTGTTGGGACGACTGCTTGCCTACGTTGTGCGCTCTTCGTTCTGCTTTTGAAATTTTCAGCTGGTTCTTCATGCTTTACTGCTTTGTATTCGGTCTTTCATGGCATTTTCATACCAATAAGTAGCATATTTTTGACGCTGATGTGATTCCGAAAACATTTTTGCTCAGAGGGAAGAAATAAAGCTAATCCCGGCGACAGAGGTCCATCCCTGCAACGGGTACTCCGCTGAGTTGTGGTGGTGGCGGTAACCTTTAATTCGATTTCTCTTCCGCAAATAAGTTCATGAGTATAAAATCGCTTCGGAGACTTTGCGCATTCTTCATTTTTCCAACTCAGGCCATTTTTTGATATGCCCTTTGCTCTCTACTGACGTAAGGAACCCAGTTGGTGACTTTTAATGTTCCTGTATTTGTTAGGGTATTGTACCTACTGATAATTTCGACGTGGATCATCGCATTAGACACTTTCACTTCCAAAGCCCATCCGTACGATTTTTTGCATTAAAAATCGTCCTTATTCATCGTGAAGCCTTTTTGCCTCCATTACCTAAGCAGAGATATTCCCAGGACTTTGGTAGGGTTCTGAATGCAGTGCAAAATGCTATATGACATCTTCAACCTCCCCTTCATACTTCGGATTTCAATTTCAGTTGCTCACTTTGCTTCAAAGGAAGATTTCGCTTTGAATTGACTCTATTACCTTTCTTACAGCTCACCAGATTGAAACTGAAAACGAATGTCTCGAGAAATGTTTCTTTATTGTATTGAATTGTTGATTTACTGTTTCTCTCGGCTCGTTTTGGGTGACCTTGCTCATGACCAATATCATATGATTCCTGGCTCAGACACGGGAGAGAATTTCAGTAGAGCGCGTGACTGCTTCATTCACGAATAAAGCTCAATCGTCTCCGCTGCAGATGTTTGGAATGGCATTTGAATGTGGCGAAGTGCCTAAAAACTTTTGCGCGTGGAACACTGCGAGTGGGCTTACGTGCCATTGTAAATCTTGGAGAGCATGGATGACGCTGCTCGTCAGGTTAGAGGAGAACAATGGTAATCTTAACCAGGGTAGAACACGGTCTAGGATGCGCGAAAGGGTCGCGTTCGCCTTCTGAGGTGGTATCTGGTAATTCCGGAGGAAGGGGGGGGAGGCTGTCATCAATGTAAACACAGTGGAGATACCCTCATCGTCCTCACTCAGCTTACTGTTTTTTTGGAGGAGCATGTTGCACCATCGGAAGGTGGAGGGAAGGAATGGGCTAGGAGTCATACCGAGACCTGGTTAGGGCGGGGAAGGGTCGTCACTCACTCGACGAGCTGCTTACTCGGGGGAGGGGTATCATATATTTCCCCCAGGTTAGGGGACAAGGGTTCTTCAAATTCATTTATTTTTGAAAACCCAGTTCCTTTACTTTCCGCACATCCTTGCTTTAATAAACATATATAAATTACAAACATGCACTCTCTCAGAGCGATTTTTGTTGAGAAGACGAAAAGAATTTAAAGGAATTATATTCCCCTACCCTGGGGAGGGATAGGATATTGCCTCTGGTGTAACTGGCCACAGTGCGAGTAGTTTTGCGTGAACCTATGAGACACTACAGTAGAAAAACGGTACACGATGCCGTTCAGAAAAGTGGTCTTGTCGGCATTAGGTCCCTTCTCGAAGAGCTCATATGAGGTTCGGGGGTCAGGGTACGCCTCCTTTATCCTTAATACCCCTAGGTTGAGATTTTTTTTGATGCACGAGAAGGTGAAGGTGGTGTAGTTTAGAAACAAGTGGCGACGTTAGTACAAGCATGGTTAAATCTTAAACCTTATTATGCTCCGCATGGCTACTTTTTCTACCCCTTTAGGATTGTTTCTTGGTATCAAGTAATCTGTAGAGGAAAAGTGAACAAAATTAAATTTTGTCTGATTTTTACAACTCATACCTACATGAATCCCCTGCATCATGTGCCACCAAATATGAGTAAAAGTCGATAGGCGTGGCGCGTCTTCGAACGACAGGGCATGCTAATCCTTTATCTTTAAATCAAAATCGAAGATTAGTATCGCAAGGCAATATCTTCAAGTGAAATAAGAAATCTCGGAAACCACAAAAGTATTTGCTCTTCTTGGTAACTACCGTAATAAATCGTTTAGGGAAGAGTAGATCGGCAAGAATAGACTGTTTAGGGAAGAAAGACTAAGAACGGCTCACGATCTCAGTTTTGGGCACTGCAATGAGCTCCATAGACCGATCAATTCTAGCCTGCTCAACCGCCGTGCGATGCGTTAGTAATAGTATGTGCCGAGAATCGACGCCTTTCCCAAGTAAGGCCTTTCTTTGGGAAATTTTGACGAAATTGAAAGTGTCACCTAAAAATAGGCAAAAATTGTGAGCCAGTGAAAATTTCGGCATGAACGCGACGTGTTGGGAGAGAAAAAGCTTGAGAGGTTTGAAGATGAGTCAGACCGCGCCAATAGGTGTAGACGGTTGAATGCTACCTAATTCAAGAAATGTTCACAAAGAATTGATGAGGAAATTGCAACCCTTTTGCGAGTCCTCACTTTTTGACGCGAATCGAACCGATCGTTTGGTCTTCTAAATAATGTCGCAAAACCAGAGCAGGATTACGAAAATGTAAGTTTTTATTTTTTATGTTTTCGAACAATTTTTTGGCTGGGTTTCTGAAAACTTGTTGGTTAGATATCAAGACTTCGATAATATTGATGGGAATTTTCCGCAAGCGAACTTTCCAAGAAAGTTGTATAGTTTTTAGGTCGGGTATTTGTTACAATAAAGGTCAGTCGAAGACCCCTAATGGCTATAGAACTCTTCGTGCTTGTACTAAAAATTGAAATAATCGGCACTGATCGATCTTGTTCTGGTTTGCGCCATAAACCCAATTTCCACGCAAAAAAGGTATAGGTATTTCACTTTGTGACGCATACACGCGTGGCTTTTGGGGCACTTGGTAATGGGAATGCATTCAAAACCGCATAAACAGCCCCTTTTTTTCGTATAACTTCGGCGGGGATCAAAGCTCCGCGAGGAGGGAGAGGCTCTAGGTGTGACGATTTCGTTTTCCCAAAACTTTTGGACCCTCTCCTAGACCTAGTTCTAGAGAATGCCTCTGTATAATGCGATAGCGCCAATTTTTGTAGCGACAGAAAGAGCCTTCAAGAAGACTTTTAAGATGATGAGGATGGTGATGGATATTGAACGTAGCCAACGATTATTCAAAAACTGCGACTTAACAAGCATGCTTGAGCCGTGAGAAGTACGCTCCTAAAATGGTTCTATTGCATGTTTTCCACTTGGAGCGGCTCTCGACAAACTTTTACGGTAGTGATGTTAATTTTTAGGCAGTGAATGTTCTAGCGCTCATTTATTTGATTTGCACATTTGATTTGATTTACTCATACATAAATTTATTCACTCATCGTTTTCCTTTCAAGTGAGCGATTTCCAATTGCGATCGATTTATGACGCTCAAGAATTGCAGTCATTGGATTCGGTTTCTTCGCCACCCCGTGATGCCTAATTCAAGCGCACGAACAGCGGCCTGACTTTTTAAAGGAGTCGTAAGCCTCTACTTCGGGTTTAACAGTGTCGGCCTGAGATACTGTAGCCCTCTCACCCCAGGTGCTTGCGACCACTCTCTTAACATTTCGCGTGATAACTCTGTGATGCAGTGACTCATATCCTTTGAGCGTAATCGGTTTCTATACGAAATGGTCGTGTTTTTTTCTTTTTATTTTTTATTTCATTCCGTTGTCTGCTAGTTAAAGTATGATGGAATCGCTTATGACTTTGAGTTGGAGTAACAAAAAGGTTTATTCTTTAGGAGCCTCCCAGTAGCACTCACACATCTTTAACGGTTACTCTTAATGAGGTATTTCGTGACAGTTCACAGTTTTTGTCATTCTCTTTTATCGCTCGGCCTAGTAACACTTGTCCGGTAGTGTTGTAGGAGAGAAGTTCTCGATCATTCGTTCAGCTTCTCATCGCTTCTAAGCGATCATCCCTTTCCACTCGGTGCTGGCTATCGTTGCAATCTGTTTCCACCAGCAGGCCTCTAAGATTTGTTGCTTTGCCGGTACTGTTACGCAATTTTTCCCTGCTCCGAAACTAGCCTTATACTTTCTATTCATGTAAGCTGAAGCCTTATCCCCTTTCTTCTGGCACATTTTGGCCTAGTGCGGCCGAGAGAGAGGCCTAGTGCGGCCGAGGGAGGCGATACCCTCTAGTCATGATCCATGCTCAATTCCTTACGAGGTTTACCCACCTTGAATTCGTCCATCCATACCATCTTTGAGCAGTTCTACAAAACTTCGATCAGTTCTCGTATAGGTAAGGTGTCTCTAGATTTCTAGGTCACGAACATTGCTGACAGCTGGATCATGGATGGCGGCTAGGCCAAGGATTCTCTCGCGTTCTGCTCTCTCGCTTCAATTTCTCTGCTTTCGTAATCTCAAATGTC
>MU882950.1:0-15400 GCA_036418205.1 Ostertagia ostertagi
GATTCCTTTAAACGCAGCAACCAAGGCGTCGTTTGAGTTCAAAAAGGGATTTCATCAATTTCGGAAATGTTAGAAAACCTGACGTGACCTTAATAATATTTGGACCTGCCGTGATTCTCGTTTTTCGTCCATTTCAGTTAAAATTGATTCAGTGATTTTCCATTTTCTTGTGCAATGAATCTTGCAATCTTTCTCAAGGCTGGTTCTGAGGACATCAAACTGAGCACTTCTAAATTGATGGGGCAGAGAAGCGGTTTATTATATCCATTTTCTGGATTGCTGAATTTTCAATGTCACTGTTTACGTGTGTACTACTTCTACTACTTACACTTTAGTTCGATTTCTTTGATTAAACTAAGCTCGATTGATTGTTTTTCTTCCCCTCTCTAAGACTTCTGCAGCGGAGTTGGATTTCGGCAATTTGGCATACCTTCTGGGTCGGTATCTGGAGCCGTACCGTAATGTAGGATGAGCTTGCAGTGTTGGCGGCCACTGCTCTTCTGCGCTGACTTTCCGCTCCTATTCTATGAGGAAACGATCCCAGGTTCTCATGGCCGTTCAAGAAGACATGTATACTTCTACATGAGCTTTGAACGCTGATCTCGAATCTGCCTTCCAAATCTGCTAAACTATTCTCTGAACGGAGTTATGAAGCAAAGAGCACAACGATACTGCTTGGGACTCTTTTGAACACGTCGCAGAGTCGGCTCCTTATCTGATAACTGTTCCGCATTCTTCAGGAATTGCTATTTTGATATTTTCGCATTGCATTCTTCAGGATTGCAGGTGAATACGCTGTCTGAGCCGCTTTATCTGTTTTTATCGAAAACAGCAGGACAGAACAAGGGTTCGATCCTACTTCGTCTTGACTCTGAGTCCCGACCAGGGTCAACCCTACGTTGTTACTAGTAACAACGGGGGGGTCGTACCTGGTTGAGTTTATAGGAGGGGGGTCGTATCCGCTTCAGTCGCGTGAAATTACATGTGAGTTTGTGGTGAAAGTGGAGTTTTCACGAGTAGTAGGCTAGGTGAGTTGGGAGCGCATGGGAGAAAAATTCGCCGTTTCAGCGCGCGTATACCCCCCCCCCCCCCCCGAAATTTTTTAGCAGATTTGATTACGAAGTTATTCGAATAGCATAACGCTCAACCGACCAAATTAGTCGTACGTATCTCTCCTCTAATGGCTATGGCGATCCTGGGATCCTTTTCTTCGTGAGAGTTCACTATTTTTATGCGCCCATTTGATTTTTCTATATGCATTTACTACGGTCACTTATTCGGGGGTATGTTTCTACTTCAATTTGTGAGCGTTTGTCGTCTCTGATGTTTTTGGAATCCGATAATAAATTCAAATCAATCTTTCTCCTATCAGTAAACCTTACCCAATTATCATAACTCTGAAGTTTTTAAGTCGTCTATCTCATATTCTCTAAGACTCCACGTTTGTCGGTTCTCTCTTTGTTGTGAAACACGTCCAATCTACCTTATTTAGACAGTGTTTTCAGGTAAAATAGCGAGCAGTTGGTATGGGCGTATGACTGACGACATACCGCAACAATGGAGCTTCACTATGACGTCAAGTGCCTAATTCGCTCTTGAATGTCTCTATGGTGACAGGCACTCCTTTTGTTATTTTTTGAGTTTTTGAGTACTGTAATTCAAGTGAAGGTTTCACTAACTTGTGCTGAAGGTGTCTTCTTTCCCCAAACTCTCTCATCTTAGCTACAAATTGGATCTATAGGGTTGAATAACTTGCTCCGTAGTGTTCCCATTTGTTCCTGTCATAGAAATGCTTGACAAATTCCACTAATAGACGACACCTGCATGAAACAGCAGGTCAAATTGCTCCTCTTCCACCTCTATCTTTTCGAGTTTGCACATTTCCTTGTCTCAAATGCACTCTTTTAAACGAAATGCCTTCGACGCTTGCGGTATTTTTCCCCGGCGATCGTCTGAAGCTCTCTTTCCCGGCTATCCGCCAGAAGGCCGATCGCGCGGCAAGAAGGTAGAGCAGCGACGCGGCGTCGCAGTTGGCCGTACTGTTGGTGATTCGCGGCCAGGTAAAGTTAGAATGAAATATTTACCATTATACGGTCTGCAATCGACTGCAGTCGCGCGCTGCGATTGTCTGCTGACTCTAGAATTCTTGGCGGGAAGGCCTCCTGGGGTGGCGCGCGGTACTTTACTGTTCGTGGGCCTAAGCTTGAAAGGAACGGCCCCCAGATGGAATTGGTGCGGGTGAATAGCGGTCAGATGATGAGGTGCGGGTCGGCGGGTAAGCCGAAGTGAGGTGAAATGAAAAAAAAAGGAGAGGTTGGAGGAGGCAACGTCGAATAGAGGCTCTTTAATGAAGGAGCTTCTCTGTTCTCTGTTTGAAGATAGGAGGGCGTTCGTCGGAAACGAGTTGTTGGAGCTTGTTGGTGGGATGGCTCCGGGTGTAGGCGATGGGGTGAGAGGTTGGGGCTAACCAGGAAGGTCTTTCAGGGCGTGCCAAGCTTTTTGAAAACGGTCTTTTGCATGATATAGGGGCACATGCGGGAACCACAGAACCATGGTTAATTTTTCCTAAACGGCCCTCTGATATACCAGAAAAGGGGGTCCCTAGTTCGATTCCTCGTGGTGACAAATTTTTGCATTTCGAGTTGACGTTCCAAAATTCGCGCAAAATGGAGTTAGCATGAATAATTAGTACCATATTCATGATTAGGACCGTCAGTAACCTTACAAATAGACTTTGATTAAAAACTGGTGAAAAAGGTGTGACACCACAGTGGGGCTGCTTGGTGTCACACCTCTTACACCAATTTTTAAGTCAAGTCTTTTTGTAGGGGTTACTGACGGTCCTAATCATGAATATGGTACTAATTATTCATGCTAACTCCATTTTGCGCGAATTTTGGAACGTCAACTCGAAATGCAAAAATTTGTCACTACCCGGCAGGACCCCCTTTTCTGGTATTCAGAGGGCCGTTCAGGAAAAATTAAACATGGTTCTGTGGTCCCCGCATGTGCCCCTAATCATGCAAAAGACCGTTTCCAAAAAGCTTGGCACGCCCTGAAAGACCTTTGGTTTCAGTATAAGTGCCCAATCACTAGCAGTGGTTAAGTTAGACAACGCTGGTTTTCTCTTCTATCTTTCTTGTACTGGTTCTCCATCTTATCTCCATGAAGAATATTTAAGCGAAATTGTCGTAGGTCAATTTGTGGAAGGTAAGTCCAGTCTAGTGGTTAAGCAATTTATAATGCCTTTGTAAAGTCCTGAAGGATTCTTCGCATTCGAGGGTATCACGTAATGACACGATCCCGGTTCGGAAAAAGAAGTAGGATTTGGGCGGAAGGAAACACGAGGAGTTACTAGAACACCCTGAACATTTTGTCATAGCATGATTTCCCAAGTAATTTTTCTTCCGGTTCCTTCTGTGTTCTTTGGTCAATTGACAATTCAGAAATAGATTAATTTGTAAATGGCTGACACTCTTTGTGAGTGATTACATTCGACGTGCATCTGCCCTTTTTATCTGAAACCCTCGGCTAATTAAGGTGTATTATTATCTTTCCCCAAATGAATTTGTAGTTTCTAATTCCTAGAGGATTATAGAAAAACTGCTGTGAGGGTATAGCAGAAGCAAAGGAGGAAACTGCCAACAGCACATTCCGATGATCGGACTTCGATCTTGAAAGAAACGTGAAGCATGGCACATCTCAAAGAAATAAATAGCTCTACCATCAATTTGGTTATGGAGATGGTGCAGTGGTCAATGGCGGCTCTCACCACGTCACATTTCGAGGTTCAAATCTCGGGTTGAAACCCCTTCAGGCTTCCCAAGCGTTCCATTCCTCTGGGCTTGTTCCGTTAATGGACGCAATTCCAGCCTTGTTCGGGGAGGAAGAAACCTCGATGTTTCAGTGGGTAACCCCCGAAAGTCACTGTGTAGACCAACCTGCATGCTGCTACGATTTTGAATGGGAGTGGAATGCTTGACATTTTTCAAAAATGGACAGTTCAGTGGAGAATGCTTTTATCGTTTTATCGTCCATTTGGACCAGCACATTAAGTGGTATCGACGAGCTTGGCCGTTGTTCGTCTGTCTACATAACTGCGTCCATTAACGGAACAACACTCAGTAACTGCTCTTTCTGCCTTTATGGCTGCTCTGCAGTCTGCAAGATGCGATTTCGTTCTTAAGCCCGGCCCATTAAAATTTCTGAAATGCTACGGTACATTGAATTTGGAAGATGGTCTTTATTCTAGACATTTCAAACGAGACAAAAAAGGTAAGGTTGGCATCGAGACATCTTCAGTTAGTCTCCACTGGCCAAATACTTCAACTTGATTCCTTTCGCGAGTCCTCTAAAGTTCATCTCTTGGTTCCTCTTTGAATTTCTCCACTTTCGGAGGAATAGAATCCTGGAGATATTTACAAAGGTCGTATAAAATCCATCCACGTAAATGTCACAGCTTCCGTTTTATTGTTTTTCTATACAGATGGCGCGAAATTCATCCCATTCTGGGTAGGCTAAATCCATCAACACATTCACGACGGCGCCCCTTTTCCACTTTCGGTCGCGTGGGACGGACGCGATTTTGTGGGCGCCGCCGCCTCACCTCACAACCGCAGATTTTGTACTTGTAAATGAACAAAAACATGAATGTCACAAAATAATTTCTGCAATGTCCAATGCGTAAAGATTATCTAAACATATAACAGTAGGATTTCGATCAGAACGACAAATAGTGGTAACGAAAAGAGAGCATCTTATCACTTTCCCCGTTTACGAGACTTACCTACTTATCTTTACATTCCTTGCGCCTGGCAAGCGATTATCAGCTGGCAGCCCATATGGGCTGCCATCGTCCCAGGAGCACATGCTGTTGGCAGCCCATATGGGCGGCCATCGGCGTGAATGTGTTAATGAAGATCACTGTTGGCTGTAGTACGGCAAAGCAGTTGAAAGGTGACATTGTTTCGGTTAAACAGAACGAAATGATCCTTCTTCTTCTACTTTATCCCGCTTCTCCTTTTTTGAGATCTTTAAGGATAAAAGGATAAAGCATTTGCCGTTGATCAATCCCTTTTGGGATGCGGCACGCATTCTACTTCCATTTGTACATTCGTAGTGGCGTTTGAATGCGATGTGGCCTATACAATGACTTGCGGGGGCCAGCCGATGTACAAGTCAGTGTTTTTATCCTCCCAGACAAGTCTGGTACCAATTAACCGACCCCGGAGGGATGGAAGGCTTGGTTGGCCCGGGCGACTCACGACCCAGGATTTGATCCCGGACCGCTCGCGTGGTGCAGCTTGCCACTGCACCACTTCTCCTTGCAAGGTTATTCACAAGATCCGTGTGTTCTCCTCCCGGACAAGTCTGCGGTACATTTAACCTAGAAGGACTGGAGCGGCTTGGTTTGGAATGTGAGGTCCAATCCGGGATTGCACCCTCAAACCGTGGTAGTGGTTTGTGCCACTTTTCACTACACCACCTCGGCGCATCAGTGTTGGGTCCTTGATTTAGGAGATCAAATCTGACAGGCCTATATCAAAAATCGTAATTCAGTCCAAAGGGATGTTTTAATATCACAATAGCCATATAAATACGATGAAATGTATCTGATAAAATATATAATAAAAAAATATAAATATATAAAAAATATAAATATATAAAAATATGAATAAATGAATTTATCTGATAAAATATACGATCCTATACGGAAGCAAACACGTAGCCTTCTTGATCCCCACAAAGGGATTGATCAGCTCCGAACAGTTATTTCTGTTCTCTAACTTTTTGACTCTATGAGCTCGCGAGATCCAGAGGAGATTAGCGCGTAGTTCCTGGACTTCCTAGAATTTTATTTCCCGCAGAAGTCCCATTAGATTCATACCTGAGGTCTTTGAGATCTCCACGTTGTCTTTTTAAAATTAACTAGGGCTTCAGGGAAAGTAGCTCTTGGGATTAAGAAGCCTACACTTGTTTCAATACCGTACTCAGAATTCAGTTTCACCTTCAGTCTTGGAACTGAACTTCACCCTTAGTCGTCCACTTTTCCCGCGGTACCCAGATGCTCTGTTTGTTTTAATATTTATTCTCCATGAGCCCTGAAAAGGTGTGGTGGCCAACGGTACGCCTACAATATCCCACAGTCGCCTTCAGGGTCGAGTCCAGCTTGGAGCAACCGAACCTTTCACCCGTTTAGGGTCATCAAATCGATACAAGTTTCCAGGAGAATAAAAACACTGATTTGTGCAGTGGCTAGCTGCCATAAGCTATCGGATGAACCAAACCCCATTCGTATTTGCTATTCTACCTGTGAGGAAACAGATGCATGCGCAAATGGGCCAAATGTCTTAAGCCTTGCTTCTTCTTCTTCTTCTTCTCCCTAGCGTTAGTCCCGCGCAGTCGCAGGGTCCGCTGTCTTTATCAGTCGTCGCCACTTCGCTCTGTCTAGGGCATCTTCTGCTGTGGCCGTGATTTCACTTAGGTCCTTCTTGATTACGTCCTTCCACCTCTTCTTTGGGGCACCTCGCGGTCGCTTGCCTTGCGCTTCGAAGTCCATTGCTTTCCTTATTGGGTGGTCCTGTGGCCTTCTTAGCACGTGCCCATACCATCGCAGACGCTGTTCCCGTACCTTCAGCTGGACAGGGGCAGTCTGCATGACCGCTCTGACATCCTCGTTTCTGACCCTGTCCAGTCGCGTCCAGCCGCAGGCCCATCTCAGCATCCTCATCTCAGCGGAGTGAAGCTGCCTTTCGTGATTCTTGTTCAGGGGCCAGCACTCGCTGCCGTATAGCATCGCAGGCCTCACCACTGTCCGGTACACCTTTCCTTTGAGCGCTCTGGAGCACCTTCGATCGCAGAGGATTCCAGTGGACTCCCTCCATTTCATCCATGCAGCGTTGACTCGAGCCTTCACTGCCTGATCCACACTTCCGTCGGCTGCCAGATCGCTCCCGAAGGTATCTGAAGTCCTCCACTCTTTCGATGGTCTCACCATGGCCGTCCACGATCGGCTCTGCACCCTCTTCGGAGCTCAGGAACTTGGTCTTCTTGACATTCAGCCGTAGCCCACCTTCTGCCAGGACCTTCTGCCATTTCTGCACCTTGGCCTGTAGTTCCTCTCTACTATCCGCTATCAGGGCGATGTCGTCAGCGTAGAGGATGGTCTTTAGTGGTCCTTCCATGAGCCCCTTCACCATGACATCTAGTGTAAGGAGGAAGAGGAACGGGCTCAGAGCTGACCCTTGGTGCACCCCAACCGTGATGTCCACTTCCTTCGTTAGGCCGTGTGGGGTGCGTATAGCTGCCTTCGCCCCATCGTACATGTCCTTCACCAGAGAGATCAGGTGTTCTGGCACATTCCTCCCTGAGCGCTCTCCATAGTACTGTTCGAGGTAGTCGGTCGAACGCCTTCTCCAGGTCAAGGAAGGCTAGGTAGCAGGGTCGGCGCTTTTCTCGGTACTTTCCCATCACTTGCCTCGCGATGAAGATGGCATCCGTTGTAGACCTTTCGGGCATGAACCCGAACTGTTCCTGGGAGATCGGGACCAGCTCCCGCAGTTTCGAGTCGACCAGTCGCTCGTACAGCTTCATTGTATGAGCAGTCAACTTGATCCCGCGGTAGTTGGAGCAGTCCATCGCGTCACCCTTCTGCTTGAAGATGGGGACGATAGTGCTTGTTCTCCAGGCATCCGGCATCCTTCCTTCGGTGGTTACCGTGTTCAGGAATCGGGTAAGCCATCTGATCCCGTACTCTCCGAGCGCCTTCCATGCCTCGATTGGCACCTTATCTGGACCCACCGCCTTTCCAACCTTCATCTTCCTTAGTTCTTGACGAACCTCATCCTCTGTCCATAGTGAGATAGGGCCAGCCGTCGCCTCTGCTTGCGAGCTGTCTTTGTGGGGGAACTCCTCGTTCAGGAGCGCTTTGTAGTACTCCTCCCACCTCCTCCTGACTTCAGTTGGCTTCCTCAGGATGGCACCGTTACTGCTCTTCACGCTCTTCACCACCCTAATGTCTTGGGTAGCCCGATGCCGGGCTTTGGCCAGTCTGAAGACGAACTTCTCTGCGTTTCTGCTTTCCAACTTCTCGTACAAGGCGTCCATTTCCGTGTTCTTCGCCTTGGCGACGGCGCCTTAGCGAGCCTCTTGCAACTCTTGTAGGTGGCGAGGTCTTCGGGGCTCCGGGTCTTCTGCCAGCGCTTGTATGCTTCCTTCTTCTTCACGACTCGCTGGACCTCCTCGTTCCAGAACCACGCTGCCTTGTCTCCTCTGAATCCACCTCGCGTCTCGCCCAGTACCTCCTTGGCGCATCGTAGGATGATCTCAGCTGCATTGCCCCAAGTCTGCTGCACTGGTCCCTCAGGATCTGGGAGACCAACTTCCATTATCCTTCGTTTGAGGTTTGTTTTTCGCCTGGGGGGTTCTTTCTGCTCGGGTGCAGCTTCCACCACCGGATTCTCCTCTCGGTTCTTACCCTTGTCTTCTTGGGGAGGTCTATGGCAATGTCTGCCAGGAGGGGCCTGTGCTGGGAGCCAGATCTTCGCCAGGAAGACTTGATATCCTTCACAGTTTTGAGGGATGATCTTCTTACCAGCACATGGTCGATTTCCGTCTGTCTCCCTCCACTGCTGTAGGTGACCTTCTGAGTCTCCCTTTTCGCGAAGAACGTGCTGCAGATTGCCAGATCGTGGGCAGTAGCCAGGTCCAGGACCCTCTCTCCCTCGGCGTTCCTCACTCCTATTCCTCTACCTCCGTGCACCCTTTCAAGGCCTCTTCTGTCGCTGCCGACGTGCCCATTCAGATCACCTGCTATGGTCAAGTAATCGCTTTCCGGGATCGATCTGATGGCTTCGTCAAGCCTTAGGTAGAACTCGTCCTTCTCACTCTCGGGGCATCCGGTCTGCGGAGCGTACACTGATAGTATTGACCAGTACCCTCCTTCGTGTCTATCCTCACAGCCATGATCCGATCGCTGATCCTGTTCACAGCGGAGACATAGTCCTTGAGCGACTCCGCTACCGCTATGGCCACACCGTTCCGCTTGGTGTCTTCCCCATTGTAGTAGAGTTTGACACCTTCCCCGATTTCCCTGGCCTTAGCACCTTTCCATCGCGTCTCCTGAAGGCATAGGACTTGGATTTTTCTGCGCGTCATCAGATCAGCAACCTCTCGGGACCTTCCAGTTAGCGACCCTACGTTCACAGTTCCAATTCGAACTAGCTTCTTTGGCCGAGGCCGTTCACTCCTCGGTAGCCCTCGCATACTGACCACAGAACTCGGGCGGGGGTTCTGCGCGCCACTTCCGGGTGACGTCCTAGCTTTATCACTGATTCTTTTGACGACTTTTAGACATGTTGGTGTGACTGGGGTATTCATCAGCCGGCCTGTCAACCTGGGCCTGACGCTGGTACTAGAACCATTTTTGCAATTTTTGCAAGGCATGGTTTCGAGCCTCGGCAGGGATCGAACTCGCGGTTTTTCAGAGGTGCAGACATGAGTCTAACCTCTTAACCACTCGGCTATCGAGTAACTTCGTATAATGTTATTTTACGAAGTTATTCAAAGGCTAAGAATGCAGAGTTAGCGGAATGGTTTGTAGTGGCAAGTGCGTAACGCTGACGCACGCAGAGGGTCAACCTGGGTCGGTGAGTAGCCTGGGCAACCAAACTTCCATTACCCTTCCGGGGCGTTAAGTCGGTCTGGGAGGATAAAAACACTGACTTGTACATCGGCTGGCCCCCGCAAGTCATTGTATAGGCCACATCGCATTCAAACGCCACTACGAATGTACAAATGGAAGTAGAATGCGTGCCGCATCCCAAAAAGGGATTGATCAACGGCAAATGCTTTATCCTTTTTCATTCCTTTTTATTTGTTTGGGCTTCCAGTTTTGACGCCGCTACAGGAAATTGTAACATCATAGAAGATAAATCTCATTTTGTTCTTTTATTCAAACCTCTCGTGAAGAGTCCGATCCTTCTCAGCTCTGTACTAGGTTAGGTCATGCTGATTATTTGAAGGCGTGTTTCGCTATAGCTTAGGTTGGCCACTGTTCAACTGTTACAAGGATGGGACGCCCATAAAGGGAGAAAGAAAGGAGCCTTCAAATCAAATGAGGTGCTCTTCTTGCTAGAGCATAGAGACGCAGCAAAAACCGAGAAGGGCGAGATTGTCCTCGAAGACGAAAGAGCACGGGGGACGAGCGAGACGCAGGAGCCAATTAATTCCTAGGGTTGGGTTTGCACAACTTCTTGAGGTGTGCGTGCTTCCAATTCACAATCTGCTAAACTTGTGGCAACGGGTTTTGAGACACGGAAGAGGCAATTTTTGCAAGCGGGCTGATCTGCCTCTACCTAGGAGGGCTTCAATGCGCTCAGCAGCACTTTTCTCCTAGTCAGTAAAGATCGATCCTACCTATACATTTTACTATATGCGGAGTTGCAAAAACTAGCTCCTGGCGAGGACCGGAGTCACTAATTTGAGTAAATAAAAAAGCGCAGGTGTTAAAGAGTTGTCATAGATTTACTGCCACCCGTACCATTGAAATCTCTCTTTTGTACATAGTGGAATGAAATACTTTGATTCTCCCCTGCGATTTTGAGTTGGCTAACATTTTTCCTTTCACAGGGGTAAAATAGTGAAGCACTTCTAACGATTTGGCGATGCACTAAAGTTTTATGTGCACTAATGGGTCTCGAAGGAGAAAAGAGGCTTATGTCTGAAAGCTCATAGGTTTTGCATGCCAACGACTTGAACCAGGAACGTTCGCAAACGGCTTCTCAAAAGAGCATTTCTTCTCCACATAAGAAAAACATCTCCGCCATTTTTCCGCCGGCTGTTCAAACCCTAAGCCCAGTGCGAGGAGATAGTTGGGTTGTGCGGAATGAAGGTTTCTTGAAGATGTGAAAATTCCTGAGCTGTCTTTTCCCCTGCTCACTGGACTTTTTGAAGCTTGAAGCACCGTGTAGCGTCCTGTGTAAACAGTAACCCCTCGAAATGTGCTAAGACTTCAGTGTTCTCTCCTAACCAGCACCAACATGAGCAAGAAGGAGTTGGATACCTTGGACCGATTCAGATTTCCGTGCGACAGCGCCACTTTAGCTTCCGATAACGTGTTGGGGAGACTGACTAGTCATGGTCACTATTTTTGATAGTTCTTTTGAAGAGACATTGCAGTGCTTATACTTCCTAAAAAGTGGCCTGAGCAGGATAACCAAGGTCCATATCATCGATTCCATCTGTGTGGGCAAACCTGGCACCAACCAGCTTATCCTAAATAGAGCAACGAAGGGATTGGCTACCTTGGAACGAAGGGATTGGCTACCTCGGCCTTCCATTAGCCATATCGCTCAATTGACTTCCTGACTGATTGTCGAAAAGAGACTAGTTACAGTCACTGGTTTTTTTTAATAGTATTGTAGTTTGTGGAGTAGATTAACACCACTGTTTTATCTAGTTCAATACCTCCCTCTAATACGCCGAAGTGATATCTTCTGGGAGTTCCAACTCTAGACATCAAACGTGAGTGAGGCAAACTGTCAAGGGCAGGAGCATCAGTTTCTGGTAACTCCTTTACATTTCATCGCCTCATTATATGAGCACTGCTGGATGACAATGGTCTGACCGCCTCTCCTTTTCCAGCTTCGAGCTAATTTTGCTGGTCTACTTACCCTACTTCTCGAGTTTTGTCACATTCTTCTCCCTTTCCGAACGATTGATTCAGGCGAATCTTTTTTTCACGTTTCTGACAATCGAAGCGACTTTGGCAGTTTCTGTTCTGTAAACACGAGGACTAGGCGCGGAAATATTCGTTACCGCACTTCTTCACGGAAAGCAGGCTTGTTGTTTTGTTTTCAGACGCTCTTTCATTACGAAACTGGTCCCGTATATATCATTAGGATTGGGATACTAGTACACCATTACAATAGGATTTCTTGGCTGAAACTAATAAGGTTGAGTGAGAGTTGTACGAGGAGATGGCTTTATGCGCACACAATGAGCTGCCGTCAACGTGTTAATATTTCACATATGTACCACGAAATATCGTTTTTCCTCCAAGAATTATTTACTATTCGCAAGACGCAAATATACATAAAAAGTCAGCACATCAAGAGTTCTGGTGCCCTGAAGCTTCTTAGCCTGCCATTGCGAGAGTTAAATTAGCGAGTACGTCACAAAGCAGTCTACATGGGCTGACATATTATGTATTCAGGAACCAATTTCATGGATGGATCATACTGTAGCCCCAAAAATTCTATTTTATTGCTGGCCATTGGCAATAGGATAATATGTGACATGAATTTTTTTAGTTCATTTGTGTCTTGAGAAAATTAATTTCAGTTTTTGGTAATATTTCTAAATTTACCATCCTTGAATTATATTGCCTCCTCCTAATTTTCTATTCGAGGAGACTTTTTGTTCCATTTTTCTTATGTTTAGGGCGGCGATCACGATGGCTGAGGGCGGAGCGATTTTAGTGACGTCATTGAGTGTGATTTGTATAGAGGCATGAGAGAGGAGGTACCAAGCATACCTTCGGCAGGTAAGGGGTCATCCACCAATGGCGTTCAATGACGTCATCAAAACCGCTCCTTGGCCATCGTGTCCACTGCCTTTAAGTACCACAATGAAAGTAAGTAGTCTTTGACTGTGGGATTGTTGACACGAAAGGAGGATACTAAATTAGATTTCAAATATTTATTCATTCAGTGGTTTATTCGCATAGACACTTTTATTTACTAGTTTTTCTATGTGATTTACTACTGTCTAGTGGGAATAGCCAGGCAGCTGAATTATCGCCGTTGTGGATGATAATAATAAGCTGTATATGGTAAATGGTCTGCAAATAATGTAAAAAAAAACATAAGAAATCAATAAAGACACGCTCAATAGGTTCTCTTTCTTGCAGTCCATTCCTATGTACCCTCTATTTCGGGAAACGGGAAGAGCGCCGAGTGCAGACCACACACCACAAGTGACGACAAGAAATCGCTTTTCTTCTTTTTTCTAAGCCGTCGTCACTTGTGGTGTGTGGTCTGCACACGACGCTCTTCTCGTTCAATAGAAGGTAGCAATGTCTGTAGGAGGTTGCGGCGACAAAAAAATTGGGTGCGGGGAAGAGGGATCAGGCGATTAGGGCACGTGAGAGCATAAAGATGAGCGAGACGTAGATCGCTTGAGACACCAACTCTAGGGCGGAGTCACGGGTGGTGGCGGAGTAACTTGGTCGACTTCGTATAATTGAGCGGACAGACGGAGACGTTTTATGAGCTCAGTTTGAGGTGTTGCAGAGCTGTTTCGCTTGGTTATCACAGGAAGGATATTTTTTCGGTGGAATATGCCTTTAAGTCTAATGAAGTGGTCTTTCTTGTTCATTGACTCCGTAACTTTTCACAACATGTGATTAACTCATTTCCTTCCGCTTGCTCGGCCTCTGACTTTTCCCATAAAGGAGAATAGGCTTTGATGTCTGGTTTTCTACCTCATTACTACAACAGCTGAAAAGGTGAATATTCGCTGAATTTTTGCGCGTAACAAAAGCTCTTTTCACCTGTTCCTGAATACTTAAATATTATTAGTCTACATGTCGACTTCCTTTCCTTATTTCAATTTGGTTATACTTCTTGGTTTTCAAAAACTTGAACTAGAAACTCTATAAAGCAGCACCCCTAGCAAAAGTGACCGTGTCAAGAAAATCAGATTCCGCCATGGTGCAGCGCCCGGGGGCAGCTTAATAGCCACGATCTATCCACGGTCCATCGTGGGAGGTGCGTTTGTTTCGCAGCTCGAAAGTGCGCGACAATGACGTCTTTCAGGGTTCACAAGTCAGTCCTTCTTTAGATCCATGGACGACGTTACGTCGCGCACCCTCATGACACGCAACTTGTGAACTTTCATTCGCCAGGCTGCGCGTAAGTGATAATTGAGCGACGCGGGTTTCTATTGAAGCCGTGGAGCAGAAGTTACACCCACTGGCGCTGGGGGGGGCCCGGCCGCCCCATTTCGTTCATTGTTTGAGAGGGCCTCCGTATTGAGGGTTTATCGACGCGTTTCTATTGCTTCTTTTTTCATCTTTAGTGTACTCGGCAATCACACTCTATACGGCCACAAATTCGATTTGGTGTTGTCATTAGAGGCCATCATATTTTTTGATCAACTCAGTGGGTTATTTCTTCACAATGACGCTGCAGGAGAAGTACGTCTAGATATGCTGATGCTGATATGGGAAGAGTGTTAGGGGCTCACGAGTTGGATCCACGCACACCCCATGAATTAGTGCACGTCCACCATTGTGGTGCCTGCACTGCTTCCTGCTATATTCTCTCGCCTCCTTCTGTAGTCTTCTTGCTCTGGCACCCACTACATGGTAAACTGTCCTTTTCCATACTTTTTCACGGCCCAGACAGTGAAGGTTCTTAGTCGGAGCGTTTTCAGCGATTTCTCTAGCATTTTTCTCACTAGTACACCTACATATAGCTACTGTGTCATATTTGAACGTATTTTTGTTTCTTTTCTCCTGTGGATTGGGTCTTCAAAGGTGGAAGCCTTGAAGAACTGTTAAAATCATTTTCTGTAGGGGGCTGTTGTCTGTGCCTATGGTCATCGAAAAACTCGTAGGTAATTCATCCTATTCGGAAAATTTTCTTTTTATGAATGGTGTAGGCGTCTTTTTCTCCCCTCTGTTTTTTTGACTTACTGATTGAAAGCACGGAACAGGCCGAGCTTAGGTGTGGTGACCTTCACTTATAAAAACTTCGGATTTCAGATATGATGCGGTCACACCCGCTCCAGGCCCGCCTCTTTTGCTGAGTTTGCTTTGTGTTCGGAGCCTAATCACCACTGCCCTCCATTCGATATCCCACTTATCTTTTCGAATAGGGCTAAAAGAGAAGCAGGGTCCGCTGAATCGGGTTTTGGGGGTGGCATAGTAGGTCTGTTTTGAGGTATGAGATACCTGAGGAGTCACACTGAAGTGTTTTAACAGTTTTCTGAGGATTTGCAGATAACGAAGCAAGTATTATGGAATCAATATACTAAATCAGGAATATTCTGTGGTAAGTATGTAGAAACTTTCCTTTTTGTGTCTAAGGCAGCCAGATTCACAATCGTAGAAATAGTTTCCTTTTCGCTGCTTTGAACGCGTGCGTGGCAAGGGCAATAGAGTCCTATGACTTTTCACATCCACTGTTGCCACTGTGTCTGCGTTCCTGTCGTTTCCCACGCACTCTCGCCTCCAAGTCCAATCATCGCCTCGGCGCCTAATCTTTCTTGGACTCCATGTTTCGTACTTTCGTAGGCTTATCCGCCGTGTGAAAGGAAAGAAGCTGACTTTCATTCATAGTATTTTCAGCAATTCCTTTTTCTTTTCTCCTTCAGCGGTAGCACTCTTGGCGCTTCC
>MU882951.1:0-16027 GCA_036418205.1 Ostertagia ostertagi
AAACTTCGAAACACGGGTATACCGACGCCCCACGTGGAATCGGTAAGCTAGGGAAGTGCACCAGCAGTGCTTCCGAAGAGGCGGAAAGAGTACACCACATTATGCTCCTAACTGAGAGCTTGAGTGGGAGAGTAAAGAAATCCAATAAGGGAAATCCAATACTATTTTCACACGTACGGTTATCACGGAATGGCGCAAGTACGAAATCTAACTTACTATAAATAAACTAGTACTGTAATGTAGAAGTGAGCCAGTCGACGAATAGGCTAAGAGAGTACAGAGTAGAAGCAATCATAAGTTAGAAAGCAGAGCATCCTACGGATAGAGAGATTTCCTTCACTTGTGATCAACTGTATGCAGCGGAGAAAGCACTGTGGAGGTAGGGCAGCATTGCATCACAAAGCACCAGCACAACATAAATCAGCAAGAAGAGGAATTGTACGCACTGATCGGAACAAATGGTAATCATTCATTAGCAAGTTCTCTGACTAATAAACTCTGCTTTCTCCCCCAAAATCAATTCAAAACAGAAAAAAATTGAAGTTTCGAGTGCGGTTCTAACAGCCGGAAGCAGAGTGCATTCGGGACCTCTTGACCCACACGTTTCTAGGTACATCATTTGCAGTAATCGTTTTGGCCCTTTTCTAAAAACTGATTGCTAAACTAAAAGCGCCACATCCTGGCAATTAATGATTGCCCTACACATTTTGAGTATAATTAAACGGCGTTTACAGTTACCCCCCCCCACCTCCCACTAAAAGACAGACAGATTAAGTAGTAATTTGGTATCTCGTACATACATGCAAGGTACTTTTTTACAAAAGTTCGGGCTCAGACCCACTTAATGAGCCTTTACGGTGGCTAGAAGCGCTAGGTACGCAAGTGTAGAGGTCGCGTCACTTCCCTACTTCGAAAAGCGTTATTTAGACGCTAGGCGCTAAGAACTTTGACACGCTCCACCTGTTGCGACACGCTCCGCCCACCGCTCGATATCTTGTCTGCGTCGCTAATGTTGATCTGCTATGCTCTCTCTACTCGGACTTCTCTAGCGCTCTCCGCGCTCACATTATCTCTCATCTCCCTGCCGGCCTTTTGAACTTCTCCGCAGCGTAGAGCAAAAGGCTCGTATTTCCTGTGCATTTCACGATTTTTTTTTCTTTTTTCTCCACTGGCGGTCCACTTCCTACCCCTACTTTCACATTTGAGTGGAATTACCTCATAATTTAATCCTGAATCTTGCCTTTAAGCTGCGTTATAAATGTTTATGTCAGACAAGATCACAAAAAATCGGTCAGTATTACATTTCATTACTCAACGCATTTGCACATTTGTCATATCGGTCAGTATGTAATCAAAATATTTTCCATAGGAACCATAACATTTTGCCACTTTTCCGGCAGCAAATTTATCGCGGTTCCAGAATTAAACTTTTTTTTTTCAAAAAATTCAGTTCACCTACTGCATAAACAGTGGCAAATCATCGACCATGCGAGAGTTACTTGGAGTGACTTTGAATAGTGGAAATCTCGGCTGAAATTGGAGAATAGCGGAAGGGGCTTGAGGCCAATCTGCCAGAGCTGGAGGTGGGCAGATGGACGGAAAGAAAAAGAGCCAAGGAACTTCCTAATAAGCCCAAATAGAGTGACCTCTTTTTCTCAGCTGACGTTGACATCCCGGTGAAATAGAGAAAATTGTGCGGTTGACGAGATCCCACGGAGAGACTCCAGTTGCTTTGTGCAATGGATAGTTGACCGTTATGCCCACTGCCCATAAACTACGCCGCTTCCAGCGGCGCAGCGGCCGCGTGGGACAGCGGAAGGCGGGGTTGTTTTGGCGGGCGAAAGGGTGGTGGATTGCGGGTCAAGCGGGCTTCTGGCGCCTTTGTTGCGCACTTTCAAGCCTCAAAAGGGGCGCGACATCAACGCTCGTACGCTTGTCTATTTGAACGCGGAGGCAGGTGAATGTGCTTATCCTGTACCGTGCCTTCAAGAGACGGCCAGCAAGTTCCGTATAATTCTCCTTAAAAGTGTCATACTGTAGCGAACAAGGGCCCGTGGCTCATCAAAAGGTGCCAAGAAAACTCTTTGCAAAATAGTGCGATAGAAAATATTTCTTACTGGGCAACGTCTGTGTGTGGTAGCGGGATTTCCGCGTAAACGGTGGAACCCTGGGCCTCAGAAGACGACGATTTTGTCGAAACGTTAGGCCGAACTAATAAATGTTCCACCTATAAACCTCGTACGGCACAAGAAACTAACACAAATAAGAACAAAGGATGCCGAGGTTACAAGAAGAAGAGAGAAGCTGGAGACTGCAAAAGAGAATTTTTTCTTGACATTCGCGACCATATCTTGTCTCGCTGACAAAGCTTCTGCGACAGCGTAACCTTTCTGTGCGAGTCATATTAGTGAAATTCAATGGCTACGAGGATATCTATGTAGATATTCGAGAAAGTGCCGATGGAATACGAAAAATATTGCGATTTTAATAGGCCATGGAAAAATTTTGACTAGGTTGCTTTCTCTTCGAATTAACAACCACGCCACGCTATACGATTGAAGAATAAGCATTCAACTACACAGCTAATTTGTCCTACACGATAGAGGAATTCAGTTTGAACAAAGGAAAAAGCGAGTAAAGCCGACAAAGCCATAAAGGTTTTCAGAATGGATGCATATTGAAAAGGGAGATAAAAGCTCGTGGAAATATAAAAGACGTAGGAAAAACAAGCAAGTATGAAGAATTAAAGTAAGACGATTCCTTCCCTATCAACTACTCACACACATAGTCTCTTTCCAAACGCCTAAGGTAGAGTTGACAAGGTATTGAATAGCTTGGTGGAGTTGATGCTGTGGCAAGCTGCGCTGCAGTCTGGGAATCTAATCCTAGATCATGCGCCCTCTGGGCCAACCAACATCCCATCCCTCCGCGGTCGTTATCAGACTCGTGCTGGATGAGTGGATGGAAACACTGACCTGTACATGGGTTGCTTTCAAATGTTATTACGATTCTGAATGGGAATGGAATGCGTGGCTTATCGAGGCAGGCCTGATCAACTCCAAATCCTTCTATTATTTTATCGAAAAGCTTTACTCAACCTAATCCATTTCACGATTGAGCGTCCGCTCTTCATAAAAGGAGACCGCCTAGACTTTGCTGTGTTCTGATCCAACTAGCGAAGCTCTTCGAATAACGAGACTTTGACGAAAATAGAATATTCCCTATAACGCCATCACCGGCCACCCGCACCATTTGAAAAGTTGCACGAATATTTTTTCAGAAATTGAATAGAGCGGTAAGTGTCAAAAATCGCAAAGACTCTCCCTACAACCTATACAGTATTACACGAAAAACGACCCACAGACTGTGCCAACACCACGCAAACAATTGACGCTCCTTCGTAGTCTTAAAAAAATCAAGGGTAACCATTTACATGGGATGTATGAACAACCACTACAATTGACATGGACATTTACGCACTGATCGATAGACTCTGCTCTGTAAATTTTGCAGATAACAAACAGCGCTGTCTGCGATTGTGAAGGAGGAGGGTTAGGGTGAGAATGAGAGAAATGCGCATTTTTCCCTTCATAATGACATCACTTACAGACGCGCGTAAAACAAAGAAAAACGCTCGGCAAACGCTGTCTGGCGTTGCGAGATCGAGCGAGTAGTTTCAAAAGTGGGAGGAATAGCACTCACTGCCATGTGTCTATTTCGGTAATTTCTGGACGTTCTCACTCGAACAGGCAGTATGAGGCATGACGTCTAGGAAAATGACGTATTCAGCAAAAACTTCTGAAGGTGTAGCGTGAGTAAAGAAATTTCGAACTGTGCATTTCGTGCTCATTCGACTTAGTTCTCAAACGCTGTGGCTTACCGTGTTTTACTACATATTGCTATGGATTTCTTAATGACCTGTTGTGACTCTCTCAGCTTTGGGTTAATCACCACAAAGGAGGAATTCACGATAAGAACGAAGGTCGAAGAAGGGAAAAATTGCTAGTGGGGAGACAGGCGGACCTCCTGAGGGTGCGGACTGACACGCAATTGGCAGCGAAAGATTTGACCTCGGCGATCTAGCATGGCTCACTCTTGGTGCGGTTGGCGGGGTACGCCCACCGACTATCTAATCACAGCCGAAGGTTAAGCGAAAGGAGCGAACCGAACCGTGTTAATTATTTCGTTCATAATGGTTTTTCTTTCTTAATTATATGTGGCGAGTGATCAGATAGCAGAGAGAGCATAGTGCTGAAGAGGGCACAACGATGAGAGTCGCATCAATGCGCAAATCAACGGGCAAGAAAGGGGTCCCATTTCTCGGGTTTGGGCGTTTCAAATGTTTTCTTCTTCAAGCCCTGCTCCATTGACCACCTCTACCCTTATTTCCAATGAGCTAGATTTTCATCGTAAATTCTGCATTAAAAGAATTATCAATGGGTACGGCCAATACACGGTTGAGACGTCGTCCTAATTCTTGATGGCATTCTTGTCAGCCTGTGCAAAGCTATCTGGATATCAGATTTCTTTTTTGAGGAGAATTGAGGCCTCTAATCCACCGCATGAGGTTTTTTTGTTTTTCTTAGGGCAAATATAGTGCTCAAGGATGACGTCATCGCTATTTTGATTTTGTTAGTGTTTGCTTCAGTGATAACAGTCAGCCGGCAAGTAAAGACAAAAACAAAAAAACATGAGTTTCCTGAATCTTTTTCCCCAGGGCGCACAACTACACCTCAATTGAGCATTAGGATTCGCTGTAGTTGGTCGATTTTCTCTGACTGAGATGCGCCACGCATCGCGATAATTTTGGCTCTAATCAAGACGTTGTAGTACGGAATGGAAGCAACAAGGAGAATATATTTCATTGAAATGAGAACAATAGAAAGAGTCACAGAGAAGTGCTTGCCAGCAAACTTCAAATATAGCTAGGAAGGCAGCTGCAGAGAAGTCTATGAACCGGTTTGTGACGCAAAAGCGTGGTGAGGCACTACAGAAATGCTGCCTTACAAAAAATCCATAAGATTTTTAACAGACTCCAACTTCTCTCTTCGTAGAACCTCAGCGTTGTTGTAATTATAATGTACATAATTCTTCTGCCAACGAGGTCCTCAATGGCCCAGTCCACCACCACCGCGAGAGTAGGACAGCGCCACTCCAGATTAGTTATGGTTAGTAACTAGGTTACTAACCATAACTAACCTGGAGTGGCGCTGTTCTACTCTTGCGGTGGTGGACTGGGCCTTTGAGGAAGACGATCTCGTCGAAACGTCAGGCCACTAATAAAGTTCCACCTAACAACCTCGTTGGCAGAAGAATTACATTATAATTACAACCATAAGATTTTGTAATGCCAATGATTTTTATGAATGACGTGCGGTAAAGAAAATAAAGAATTGGGCGCTGATTTACCATTTGTTTGGGGTGCGCCATGTATTCCACTTCCATTGAAGATCGTGGTGGCACCTGAATGCGACGTGGCCTTCACAATGACTTGCAGTGGCTGGCCAATTGAAGTACGGTATTTTTATCCTCCTAGACGAGTCTGGTATCAACTCTGGATCAAAGTAGGGTGCGTGGTGATTTGCTTTATCCTTCTGTTCTTTATGACCAAAAAACCATATTCGAAATAAGGCTGCCGCAGTAGGGAGAGATTATCCCTCAATGGATAGGTCTGTACATAGTTCCATGCCGTGGCAAATAGGGAATATTTATATGTGCTGGTATAACTACCAGACGCGGCTGTACTGCTTGAATAATATTCCCACCGGCTGCCGCCGGCCCCCCTTTTCCCCTTTCTCTAAGGATGCGTTTTTCGGAAATCTTGACCTACAAGCGCGATCCCAACAGTTGCAGAGTAAAGATGAGTCCACTGAGTGTTTTGTAAAGTAGGATGATACAAGAACCACTAAAGCTAATTTGGTACCACAAGAGCTCAGTTGGAGGCTTTGATCTTAACACACGTGCAGGAATTCCGCGGAAAAGAAGGCAGATCCAACGGATCGCCGACATGCAAACCGATACTTCAAGTCATTGTTGGTTTATTCATATAAGACCAGTTTTGTCTTCCCCACCCCTCTCCCGCAGCCGGCGAGACCTTTCGTTCCCTGTGTATGCTCAACGACTTCCGTTCTGCTTACATCCAATTACGAGGGAAACACCTTGTGGAGTTTGCACTGAAATGGTGTAGTAGAGGATAGAGGGTCTTATCGCAACATAACTCCGGTATGAAATCTCAACACTGATGTTCCATAAATATGTTAGCGCTTAATTTCACACCACCTTACTTCCCCCACCCCCGCCTGCCCTCCAACTGCCACTGCACCACCATGTGGAATGGCCGGGGGTGTCAGTGGGCATTGATATAGCGCTCAGGGCTCTTTCCTTCTATATATAAACCGCTAACTTGGTGATGTCACGGCTGCCTATGTCAGCGTGCATCTGTCCTAGTACGCCGGTCGTCGCTGCCCCATCGCTTCATAGCTGTCACCTGCATCCTATGTACATCCCCCAGTGCCGCCAGTCGCCAAATTTTGAAGTGGCGAGTAGAGACAAGGAAGCCACTCGCGCGCACTCACACACAACAACCGCTAACAGAATCATGTAGCTCACAGGACTTTAGCTATCAGTGTTTTGAAATGGCGTGATTGTGATAACACCCCAACGGCTACATAAACACCTACTGAGGTCACTTCCAGTTATTTCACATGGTGCTGCGCCGCTGGAGGGCACATGCCAAGGGCACGCTTGGAGCGTGAAGGAGAGGAGGGGGGGTGAAGTGTTCGAGGAGGGTAGGCGGGAAACCACCCCCAACAGGCCTAGGATGCAATTAGCTTTCGTAAGGTGATTTTAGGCCGTAAAGCGTACGCTGTGAAAGAAGGTCCCGGCGGTTGGCGGGGGACCAACCTGGTGGTCAATATATAATATATCAATCATACTATCACGGAACATTGATACCACAAGATGTGCCAGTTTCCCAGTTTTGTTAGCAGTTGCTTTTTTTCATTAGTTGCCCTATCGGTTCATTTCTTGGGTGGCAAAGGGCCATACCGACATACATACTGACAATCCTACACATCAAGTCACTGGTTTATATAAAAGCGGAAGAGGAATGGAGGTGGTCTTTTTCCGGTGAACACTTCACTCTCTTTGAAAAACACCTATGCTTATGAAAAAGAGCTTTGCGCAGCTCCACCATTTCAAGGAGCAAACAGAGTGATATAATTTTAGATGATTATAAGAGGCTTTTCGTTGTAATAGTAATGGACGAAGAGCACACCAGCCTTATTTGAACGAAGTAATGTCAAAGGAAAACTTCAATGTAGCATGAGAGGTGGTTTTGATTTAAAGGACGAATTCACGATGAAAAAGCAACCCATTTCAAATTAACCTAGGGATGGTGAGTGGTACACGAAAGAAGGAAGAACCATGAGAAACGGCCCAGAACCCGAGAAATGGTACCCCTTCCTTGCCCGTTGATTCGAGCATTGATGCGACTCTCATCGCTGTGCCCTCTTCAACACTACGCTCTCTCAGCTATCTAATCACTCGCCACGTATTGAACTACGGCGAGTGATCAGATGATCGGTGGGCGGAGATCGCCGGACCCGCCAGCTTTGAGGCATGATAGGTCGCCGAGGTCAAATTTTTCCATGCGAATTGCGCGTCAGTTCGCACCCTCAGGAGGTCCGTGGGTCCCTCAACTAGGTCAGTTTCCCTTTCTTCGACCTTCATTCTAATCGTGAATTCCTCCTTTAACACGTTGACGACCGCCGTTATTGCGTTGCACTGCTTCAACATTTTTTGTATTCTCTCATCAATAGGCATGAATTTCTTCAGCATTTTCATCACCAGTAATGAAGAAACTGTTTTTCGAATCCGATAATGTACATGGACCGTTGTAGAACAGAAACAGACGCCAAAAAAAAGGAAGAGTAGTCTATTTCATGTGGAAGTGTGGTACGACATCATACCACACGGTCCTCAACGTGTTAATCTTTTTGAAGGGTGTGCAGCTCAATGGGAAACAGCACATCTGTTGAAGGCACACGTTCAGCAATATTACTTGTTCTTAGCGCCGAGTGGGAAAAGCGATTTATTTCAGAACGATTATTTACCGAATATCAGAATGTTTATTTGAAACGGAGGGTGTGAGATCTGAGCCTTTTGAACTCGCTATGAACTCTTTTCGCACTCGTCAGGGTTTTAAAGTCCTCGGTTGACAAGCACTTATCGCATTTCAACTGGCTAAGCTGAGGAAATGAGGTTAAATTGGCGACATTCACAAAGCATTCCCAACAAACCGCACAGACGGTCTGTGGCAAGCTACCATATTCACGATCGGATGGAGTCTCATCTCAATCCTACTGAGACTATTTAAGCCTTTCATCCCACCGTCAGCTCAGGGAGCGCCTCATATGTAGCAGCCACTTCTATTTCGAGATTCCCTTGACGAGCAGTTTTTAAAAACCCGTTACCAAGGTTTCCGGTATGACGACAGCCAATGCTCAATAATCACGAGAGGCACAATTAGTACTATTTGCATCCAAAGAGTTCTCGAAAAGTAGGCGATTTTCTTCAGTCTAACGAAAAGCGTCGTAGAATAATTGTTCGGAACATTGTGTAGGCGTTTCAGAGGGTGCGTCGGAATTGTTTTCGGATTTTTAGGCTCTTCTTAGGGCAAAGAAGCCAAAGCGTTAGCTCTGCAAAGTCATTTGACCTTGGACAGCTCTAGCTAACTAACTATTCAACTGGACAATCGTGACGTTTGTTCGACCAGACGACCTCCAAAAGAACAATAGAGAATAGTGAATCAATAACTGAGATTGATTGATTGTTAAGAAAATCGATGTGTCTGGTGATGAAAATTTGTGAGAATGAACTCTTAAGGCAGTTAGCATGGTGACAAAAACCCGATCCAGAAACTAATGGTGAGATTACGCGACACACTGCGTCTCTCCCGCTACACCTGCGCTGTGATGGCAGCGCAAGCGAGAGGGGACTTTCCCGTCTGGCCCTCGTCTGCACACCTGACTGACGGCAATGTTTCACGTGAGAATTGCGGCGACCGGGCGGGGCTGTTGGACGATTGAGCTGGGAAAAACTGCAAAGGTGTTTGTAGCTACTACGGTGACTACAAACGCCGGTTGTGACGATTTGTACGGCTAAATAAAATTTCCATCAAAGGTCACAATAACAGCGCCTTTTTTCAACACCCGATTTTTCTTCCTATTCATTTTTGTTCTGACCATGAGATGCAGAACTAGCTGGGGTGGTGTGCCTGATTTCGGTTTACGGTAAGTGAGCAACGTAACCTCCCTTTCAAAAAGCGAGAAAGTGTCGGGTGCAGACCAAACACCACAACTGACGACGGCCTCCAAGTAAATCTGGTTAGAAGTTGTTCATAGTGATAGCTGATTTCTGGTAAATGATAGTTGAATACAACTGCAACAGGCTAATCATTTCATTGGCAGAAAACATTAACATTTTGTGAAGGCCGTCGTCACTTGTGGTGCATGGTCTGCACCCGACACTTTCTCGCTTTTTGAAGGGGAGGGTACTTCATGCCTCAAACTAATTCTGAAAGCAGAGGGAATTTCGTAGAAATGAAAACAGCTTACGCTCTCCGAATTGCTTACTACCTGAGCAATGTTCCTATAGTTCTATCGTCTTTGCGTTTACGTTTCGTTTTCTGTCGTGTGTTCATTGGCATCGCAAATGTTCTATTTAAATCCTGGATTTCGCATCGTCTCCACACCTGATCAGGATCGTGAACGGAAAGCGCTATTTTTACGTTGCCTTTTTGGTTATCGCTAAATTAGATCACAATAGGACGTGGTGATCTACCCTCGCCTTCAAATGACCAGAAATTGTGCAATTGCAGAAATTGACGTGGCATTAACGTGGCATCGATTCAAGAACATCTTTGAGCACACGTGATGTCACCTTTTCATCGAGAATTTAGCCACGTGTGCCACGTGGCTTAATGGCTGATGAAACGGACGACATAACGTGTTGACGCCAATCAAGCAGATGGTTATTGAAATCGCTCGTGCCACGTTGATCGTACCGTCAGTTCTCCAGTGCCACATTTCTTGGGGTTAAGTGAAGCGAGGGTAATTGATGCCTTTGTGCTCGATTTCACTCGAGATAACAGCCAAATTTAGGTTAGGAATATGACAGCGAGTGAGAGTCCGACGTTCAAGGACTTGGTGTGATGGCCTAGAGCATACATTATACGACACGATGACCATTAATCATCTGGGACGGTAGCAAAGTACCCTTAACTCGCAATCAGAAGTAACGATCGGAGATTCTAAGCAAAGAATAAAGAATGGAGAGTGCGATCCAGCCCAGATCAAGCAAGAGCTTCCTACTTTAGATTTCAGACGACAAAATATCAGGAAACGAATAAATAAGAAAAAAAAGGTTGCAAAAGTACCTGAAGATTATGGATCGCAGCTGCATTCTTTGATTCCTAACAGGTTGAGCTGGTCAGAGAAGAAAAAAGAGCACGGGATTGAGGAGGCGCAGTCACCACGTCTGACACGTATGACCCTCCAGTGAAAAGTGCTTCGGAGTACTTTTTAGTGAAGGATCAACGTGGCCTCTGCGTCTCTTTAACCCCACAGTATTTTTTTTCTCTGATTAGTTAGGAATTAGGTTTACAAGTTAACTGTCTAACTTCAAGTCAAATTGGTTTTTTTGGTTATGATCTAACTGTAGGTTAAACAAGACTTAATGTGTTGAGAAGCGCTCTGAACCAGTTATCTAAACTGACTTTGGTCTGAGCTAATCTCGACACGTTAAGTCTGAATTAATGAAGGTTTGCTACCGTCCCTGGTTTTCAGGTTCATATAGTAGCATATCTTAGTATAACTTTCTGGTTCTAGAGTTTTGAGCCGATTTACTATGGGAAAATCAAAATATTCAGAAAATCATTTTTGGCAGATTATACTGCGAATATTGTGCTTATTACGTCTCTATTGTTGGTTCACAATTTAACTTTCCCCCAATTTTTATACTTTCTTCTGAAAATTCCTGGGTCCAGTGTGCAAATTCGCATGTGTGTACCAAATGCATCAAAATTCTTGCTGAGAGCTGTAACCTCCGCCCACCAAACCAGCATTGCATTTGATGGAGGGAATACTACCATTTAAAATGCTCATCGGTTTTTCACAGTTTTCTCAAAAGACAGTAAAGTCTTTGAAGGGATGCCCGCAATCGTCGTCAAAAAGGTGGTCCTTAGTTAAATCAGTCAAACGGGGCTGCACCAGTCTTGTGCTGAAATGGTAGGACACCTTAGCAGTGACTGATCGAGTGATGCACAAACGCTTTGAACCAAGTTGATTGCACAAGAAATTCTAATAAATGTGCTCATCTGCTAGTCACGTGTGCTCAAAAAGGGTGCGTTTTTGACCCAATGGGGCAAAAAGACTTCGGGGAAAATTGTCCAGTTTGGCGCGAGTGAATTTTAGTTCTCCATCATACGTGCGCCGCTCTGAGTAACTTGTATTGTTCTTTTGTTCTAGGCGCTAAGTGTTAGCAGATGGAGGGGATGATGTTGTCGGGTGATGTGCAAACGACTACCTCTGTTTTCGAGGCGGCGAAAAGATGCCGTGAGGCTGTTAAATGGCCGAGGTTAGCACTCATACTAGGTAAATGGAGAAGTGCTAGGTGAGTCTGATGAAGTATGGTGTTTGCTGCGCCGGGGCGCGATTGTGAAATAAAAGTATTGGGGTGTCGCGAAACTTTAGTGCGGGGAAAACGACACGAAGATGATGCTAGGCCTAATGGTGTGATTGGATAAAAGCAAAGCGGATGTGAGCCAGTTTGCGGTTGGATCGATGCCTTTGGTGTGGCGAATGCGGCAGGCTTGCGCACTGTCCATTCTGTACAGTGGGCTAAGTGAGCGTTCGAAATGTGATTGGCCTATAGATGAATTAGGGAGCGTCATCCGATGTGAAAGTCGTGCTTTTCTTCCCAGAGAAATCGTTAGGTATCAATGCATCAACCAAGGGAATGGCAAGACTCGGCATTCGGCCTGGGACGACGCACGACCCGAGGGAATTGCAATTGGTTAAACGTGAATCCACTTGACCCGAAAACCACTGCCCACCCGGCTTGATGAACATTCCATGAGCTTGATGATTAACTTCATCTTCTAATAAGTTATCTTTGCTACTTATTTATTTATTTTTTATTTATTTGCACAAGTGAGACAATGTTATATTAAATGGGGAGAACAGTAACACAATAGCGTGTAAATATATAAATATATGCATATATACATGTACAGCAAATTCAATACGGGAAGCTTAGGATAATACAGGAGTTCAAAGTAAAGTTATGAAACAAGTTCAGTAAAGCAGCTGGTTGGGGGGTTTTTTTTATTTTTGTTTTTTTGGTTTGTTTTTGGTTTTTTTTTTATTTATTTATGTATTTCTATTGCCCAATGCAGACAATGTTAAAAATGAGGACAATGTTTGCACAATGAGGACAATGGTTACTTGGATGAATAGAAGGAAAATGAACTCCAAATATTTCTCGCTATATTTAAGCATCAACATTAGCGTATGTTTGTCACGAAATTCGATACCACAAAAAGAAATGAATTATGCGGAGAGGTTGGGTCAAGTTAGGTTGGGCAGTACGCGGTCCACGAATAAAAAGTACGCATCTACCAACCTGAACCCCTTTCATCTTGTGCAGAACAACTTAGACGGGAAAACGGTATACACTGGCAGGAGATAGCGGGTAGTGTGAAGAAAACTAGGGCGGGGAGTTTCTTAATTGGGCGCTTCTAACTACTATAAGTAACCTAATCAATGGTCCTGTGACAGCCTCCTACACCACGGTTAGATGAGCATCGTTCAAGGAGTGCTAAGTACGCCTGGACTCAACACACTGCCTAAATATCTTCAAGTCACAGAACCATAGAATTAGAAGCGACAAGTTTTATTTACGCTGCTACCACGGAAACGAAAATGATAAATACAAGCAATTGAACCGCCACGATGAAATCACAGCACATATCACATTTAATCACCGAAAACGACTATTATCTTCTCCTAAATGGCCTGTGTAGTCACAACCACCGCCCACAATAACCTTTAATTACGAATCCACAAAGAACGGAAGCTACACTGTTAGTTTGATTTTTGATAGATTCCTAGATATTTAGATTCAGAAGTAGAGCCTAATTAACGTCATAGAAGTGGCTTAGATATTGTCCAAAAGCCAGAAAGAAATTATGGAAAAACAAAAGAGTAATCATACGATGATGGAAATCGTAAAAAATCGAGTGGCGTGCATACACAGCGCATGCAGATGACGTCCCGACGACGTCGGCAACAACTTCTGTCCTAAACATCGTCATGAACCGCGCATACACGTCATCGCTTTCCTCCTTCATCCCCTCTTCCGCACTGATACCTAACATAACACGAACCAAAGGTGTCTTTCTTTTACCCAGAATAACATTTGCTTCAATTACTTCCCTATGAACAGTATAATCAACTCATATAAACTAAAAGGTTATGAATGAGAGCGCTGCTCAACAAAGAAGCGTTTTGATAACACCAAAACTACACAGCATACTACTAGTATAAGCCAGATTTACACTCAAAGACTAGGGAGATGAGGAACAGATGAATGCGGCGTAGATGCCGGAGTTGGACTCATACTGTTACAGCAAATTTCACACTCGTCAATATTTCCTGTTGGTTGTGTTGCGTCCATTTAATCCCTGGAATTTTAAAAACTGATAATAAATCATTCTAGACTAATAAGAGAATTTTCACATGAAATGTAGCAGCAAACGGGTGTCAGTTCATCTATCAGGTTGGAACGATTGAAATGTCGCTTCCGTTTGTGCCTTTGTTTCTCAGCTTAAACACAATCTCTTAGGATGGGAGACCATTCATTCGAAAGATTCAGTACGCATATTGCGAAATCTTAGGCGCTACTGAGCGGATGTTCTTCAGCCAAAACTTTTGCTCGAAGATGGTTGATCAGAAATCGTCTGACAATGAGCGTATCAATTCAAACGAATCCCACTCATTGTGTGCAAAACATTGAGCAGTAACACTTAGTCTCTGATGCACTTTCAGCTATGGTTTCAGCTCTTCCAAGACTGAGGTAAAGGACCTGAGGACGAAGATCGTGGATTTTGACCTCTAGCTCTAGATGACGGAGAAATAAAGAAAGCCAACGAATTGAGTCCTCGACAAACCGCACAAAACTTGCATGGAGATTCAGTTGTGTCAACAGAAAAATTTAAAAGTTCCTACGTGCGACTGTTAAGGCCTTTCAGGATAGAAAATGGGTTCGGCCTATTCTGAGCGACGCGAGCAAGCAGTACTGGTTGCCAATACTGGAACTTCGCTCCATAACTTCAAGAGGAAAAAGGTTCTTGACTTCGTGTTGACCGCATTTTACAAAGGGATGTTTCCCAATAATAACGTGAGAAGATGGCCACGGCTGGGAGCAGATAGACAGCTGAGGATGACTTCGAAATTGGACATCCACGGAAAAATAGACGTGCTACGGTGTGGTGGGAACAGTATGAAGACTGGCTTATTATGGAGAGCTGATTGTGTGTCAGACAGTTACAGCTGTACTCTGCGTATAACAGCTCCACCACGTGGGCCGAGCTACGCGTCGACAAAGGGTAAATTCGGCAAATGAAACATTATAGCACGATAATGCAAGACCACATGTCGCGAAAATCAATCACATGTTGCGAAAAACAACAAGAAATTGAGGGCTGAGACGCTCTGCTCTCGCGCCATATAGCCCAGGTCTGGCGCCGTCCGACTATCACTGACCCAAGGTCACCGCAACACTCCTTAGCAGCAAACCAATTCGATAACCGCGACGACGTCAAAATTTGAGTGCCCAACTTCTTCGAGTCGAACCAGAAAGAGTTCTACGCGGTAGGCATCCATGCTTTGCGTAACGAAAGGTGATGAGCCTGTGACACAGGTGAAGGAGATGGTTCAGGTTGATGTGCTTCATTATTGTTTTTATAATGAAAATAATTGATGATCGAAAACGACATTTCAATCGTTCCAACCTAATATATGACAATGATTGGAAATGCTGCGAAAGCTCTACTTGATCCGTAAACCTCCTTCACACGTAAGAAAATGCACGACATAAAAATGATGAAGAGCCCCTTCCACAAATATGCACAATGTAAAATGACACTTACCTGTAACATGGTTGGCGGTATTTTCACGCTGCTGGACGACGTTTTCAGGGAATCCAAACTAGTCGTTGATTGAGCGCTAGCGAGAGAAGACTGGCGAGCAGTCATATACTGATCCAAAGCGGTGGTCAAATCCCACATCTGTAATTCAACCCATAAACTACATAAGTGAATGACAGTATCATAATGAAGTCATTCCTAGCTTCAAAATTCACTAGTACTACTGATCCATAATACGTGCACATAGCAAAGGTTCTTGATAGATTTGTCATGAATCAATTTATCCGCTAGTATATTTGCAACAACGTGCGCTTTAGACTTATGAAGCTCCATGGAGAACGGAAACTGTGGGAGAGTGTCAAAAATTCACCTGCACACTTCCGCTAGTAGTTCCGCAGAACAGGAAGCGACGCGGACGGCTACCCATTCGATTCGAACCCTCACACTCATGAACAGTGAACGACGAAATTGCAGCTCCGTCTACAGATCGAATAGTGCATATCCTTAAAGATATTGTCATAGTCGGGCGATCTTTTTTAAATTAGAAAGGAACCCTCCTCAATGGTAATATACTAGGGCTTTACACACCTTTCTCCAGTAGAGGCCAGTCTCACGAAAAGCTGATTCGTGTTGGGAACCACACGCTGAACAAATACCTGATCACCATCTTGATCACCATATGGACCTGTAACGTCATGAAGTCGATTTGTCAGCTTCTTTACGACGTATCTTTGTCTGATATGTAGCTTGTGTCTACGAACAAACAATTAAAAGGTATACCAGGATCAGCGTAGTCTCGATCCACCGAATCGTCCGTAG
>MU882952.1:0-16741 GCA_036418205.1 Ostertagia ostertagi
ATTAGTTGTTCCCCAGAAGAGGTAAAACTTCAATAAAGAAAAGTGTCAAAATGGAGACAGGAATTATAAGACAACCCATTGAAACACACAAGACAACAGACGTTCGGTTAGAATACGCTCTTTATTCTTCGAAAATCATCGGATAATATGGGGCAAAGGCAGATAGACTGAGCAATCCAACTCTTCTGAGTACAATAAGTAGAATGAATGAAAAGCAAGACACAAATGTTGGGAGTGAAAACATATTTTTCTGGCACATAGAGACGTATTTTTTATAGAAAAAAGAACAAGTAGGTGGACACAACATGAACGAGCGTCTCTAGCACTCTACGAAACTGAATGTCGACAAATGGCTGGCGAATACTAAACTCTGTATATGTAGCAAATGAATAATGGAAGGAGTCAAATCACCGTCTGGAAGCAAAACAGAGGTCTATTCTCATGGTTTGGACGCGTGCAAATCCATGCCAGCGCCGCGTTCAGCGCCTGCGATCCAGCTCCTGCTCACGTTTGTAACTGTACTCTTGAGTCGCTTCACTAAAGAGGCGATGATAATTATGCATATTGCCCTTGAGGTTTTCTTTGTTCGATCTGAGTGTTTCCTATTTATTTTCAAAAGGATACAAATCGAGAACAGAGGGGGAATGGCTAATAAAAATTCAGTGTGACCTTGTCCATCGCCCTTCGTCCTGTCGTATGCACTAGTTTCTTTATTTCCTTTGTAATAGAGTGAAGATGTGAAAATTCAATAGGAGTTTTCAACCAATGACACCCTGTTTTTCCGGCGTCTTTTCTGTAGATTTAGTAATGTACATGGCATCAGATAGCATCAAAAGCGGGGGACGCTCAACTCTCCAAGAGGTCAGATTACCAGAGCTAGCATCAAAAGCGGGGAGGTTCAACCCTCCAAGGGGTCAGATTACCAGAGCTGCGCGATAATTGGTGCCTAAAGTTAGGCATAAGGTTAGGCATGCGCTGCTACACATCGACTTACGCAAAGCTTTAGATTAGGTAAGGCTTAACCTTAGGCCTAACCCGAGCAAATTAGAGAAGACCTGAGGGTTAATTGATAATACATCCTTAAAGCACAGGGTTTTTTTTCTAAAGCATCACATGAGTGCTAGCTGATACATGTCTTATTCTGAAGCTCTTCATTTTCCGACTGAACGATGCCCAACTGGATTGTTTGACAAACACAGTTCGGTACCACTCGACTATCAAAACTCCAGAATCCCAGAGGAAAATTCATTCAACTAAACTCGTAGGAGTTACTCAGAGCCCGTATGATTGAATACGACATTCATTTTTGGCACAGACGTCGTCTGCCGCCATTGTTGACCATTTGCAGCAACTTGCGTCATATTTGTTCCAAACTTAAAGGCAAAGGTCGGGATTAGTTGACCAAACCAACCCTTTCGGTCATGCCTGTACTTGGTTACGCACCCGTAGAGATGTTCCCACACTCAAAACCCGAAACGGCGCAGTAATAAGGCCCCAGGGCATGTACTATGCGCTATCGCCGCCTGGCCCCGCTACGACCGCCCACCTCGGGATGTGGTGCATGGCTGGCATAACGTGTGAAATCAGCTAGGTTGATTGCCGTATCAACCGATAGAACGACTGATATCTTCCAGAAAACTTGTTTGCCTCTTCCCCAAGCCAGCCTCCTTCACTGCTAGTGGGAAAGAGGGTTTTGTTAACGGCCTTGTCGACGGTTTTTCTCAGTTTTTTCTCCACTGTCGTTCCACTTCGCATCTCTATACTCAGTTTCAATCGCCATAATACCCCCTTATTGAGCCCGACTTTTGCCTTTAACTACGGAGGTAATCTAGTACCTGATAGCGAATATGATGCTCATCCTTTTTGCTGACGCTATTCTGCCATTTTGAGGGGCTGGATATAAACCACGAAAATAACACCAACTGGAGCCGAGTTGGCATCAAAGGCCTCAATGCCAAGGTTTTTTCTAATCTGGGGTTGCAGTAGTGAAATGGTGCCCTTAGTTCTCGTTGATGGGACTATCAGGTGAGACATTTTTACTTAATTCTTCCTCCGATCAGTCTGTTTGAGAAAGCTCATTTTCAGTGGCTGTTTTTTTCTATTTAGAAAATTCTCGCTATATAAACTCAACTATTGATTGCATTTGCTTACTTATAATCTACAGGAAGACCGTCTTTGCCCACGCGTCTACCAGCATTGGCACGATTGTCTCTGTGGAATGTCTCGTATCCGCCAGGAATCGCTTCCGTTCGGTGATCCATTTCATGCCTAAATATAGGAAATGAGATGACGTGAAGAGAAACAAGCAAGATAGTGGTTTCAGAGACGAACGTACACGTTTCCATTTGGAAGTGGCATCAGTAGCGAATCGCGAAATTCGGCCTCAAGACGGGACATGTCATCGTCGTGGCCATAGCTGAATGAGAGACTTTTAGCGTGTGCAAGTGGTACGACATTTTTTGTTCCAAAACCTGTTCGAATTTTCCATTAACTCTACGAAGATTTTACGAAATATCGCTGATTAAAGGAAGCGATTACGATAAGGAATTTTCGCATCGGGGAGAACCTGCGCCACACGGAGCAATTACTTGGCTGCCAAGGAAGCGATGTGTGGCGCTTCCACGGCGAAAGGTGCTGTGGTTGCTGAGCAGGACCTCCGCAGCACTCCGCCTCCAGCAGCGTTACGCCACTTGTTCAGATGATGACTTGGGCGAGCTGTCTGCTGTTGGCTTTTCATTTTGGAGATCGTTTCCCTTTTATCGGCTGTATCTTCCAACTTGCCCATGTATGCCTTATCAATCAAAACACTATGCTTGTTGGCATGATGGCGGCTATCGGGGTTAACACGTCCGAACAACGTCGTTCTTTACCGTCGCTCATCCATGGTCGAAAATGAAAGGGCAATCAAAGGGGTACTATTTTGCTTATTTTTGACGGATTTCTTTGCTTTTTTCGCCATTGGCGTACTATTGAGACCCTCACGTCCCCTCTAAACCCCTTTGAGATCTATCGTAATCGCTGCCTTTTACCTTCAGCTGATGGTGAGCACATTTTAGGCTGCAGTTATAGTTTAGTCAGCCGTTGCGATCGCATGGTCAATAGGTATCTATCGCATTCTCGATTAACTGCGGTCTCAACTTAGAACGTTATTTTAAGCTAATGAGCTAATTTGACACAATAAATATATAATGACAATATATAAATATATGAACCTAAATATATAAATGATATATATAAATATATATAATAAATGACACAATAAATTTGACACATTTCCCTTCGACTACGAGAGCGTTGAAAAACACCATGGCGCATGTGGATGAGGGAAATATCGGTCGAGGATTCCTCAACGGCTTCGTCGAGGATTTTCGAATGGTCTACGCTATCCCGCCCCGATATTCATACTCGCCACGGGCGAGCCGTGCCAGGCTCTACGCATAATCCCTTGCTCTCAAGCCACTAATAGCAACACTACCAGAGCCATGGTCGGGGAATTCGTAGTCCACTGTTTACCCTTATGTTTGTGCATGACTAGCCACCGTCGAAAATAGGCCTCGCTAAGGTTGTACATACTTTCAGAAATGCTTTCAGCCGGCTATTCGCATTCCTTCATTTCACTCTTTGTAATGAGCCCATAACTTGTCTGGTTTCACCGCGCCATACATTGTTACCATGAGGACTCACCGTCTGACTTCTCTGCCAAATCCAGCTCGTCCCATGTCGTCCCAGTCCGCATAGCTGCGACTTTTGCTCACAGGTCGATAATGATCACGATCCGAACTAAAATTTAGAAAGGAAAATTAGAGTTGACGGTAATGTAATTACAGAAAAGGAAGGGGGTTCTTACCGTCTGGGCAAAGAAGGTGGGAACTCGATGAATGGTGACATTTGCTGACTACCGCGTCGATATGACGATAGTGAATGATCACCACCTCCACCGTATACGTCACCTTAAAAAGACTCTTTCAAATATGATTGATATTGATCAGACATCTCCTAGCTATTGTGCTATCCCTTAGCCCGCCATCCAGTGACCTTAAATTGTATAACACAAAAGCGTACCGAAATTTTAATTCAATAGAAAAAATTCAATTCCGAAAATTCCCAAAATTCTACGTATTCCAAAAATTCCAAAAACCCCAAGGAACAAATGAAAAAAGAATTCGTTGAGATCTTCCGTGATATTTCGGTTTAGAACACCTTCGTCAGGCCTGAAATTCATTGTATATTCTGACCAACGGCGCGGCTCCCGTAGGGCAGCTTTATAATACTTGGCTAGGGCAAACATACATATGTAGGTATTCGATCTAATGTGGGTTCAATTTAACCAGTTAAGTCAATGTATTTCAGGCTCCGAAGGTGCTATACACGAAGTTCGGGGAAGATCTCAAATGAATTCTTTTTTCAAATTGTTTCTTGGGTTTCTTAGAATTTTTTTGAGGTTTTTTGGATTACTTTGAATTTTGTGAACTTTACGAATTCTTTTGAAATAAAATTTTGGTGCCTTTTTATGCTATACGATTCGTACGGAGCGAGAGAGTTCGTATAGCATCCAGTAAACAAAATAAAAGGATAAAGGATAAAGCATTTGCCGTTGATCAATCCCGTTTTGGGATGCGGCACGCATTCTACTTCCATTTGTACATTCGTAGTGGCGTTTGAATGCGATGTGGCCTATACAATGACTTGCGGGGGCCAGCCGATGTACATCAGTGTTTTTATCCTCCCAGACAAGTCTGGTACCAATTAACCGACCCCGGAGGGATGGAAGGCTTGGTTGGCCCGGGCGACTCACGACCCAGGATTTGATCCCCGGACCGCTCGCGTGGTAAGCGTGCCACTTGCCACTACACCACTTCCGCCCCAAGAAACAAATAAGGGCGGAAACTCACGTGTCGAATAGCTTTTGTGCATGTTCCGTCCTCCAGCTCCATTCTGTGACCAGTGTGACTCGCGTACCTCACCATTGGGTATGTACTTGAGTTCTCCGCGGCGGAGCGAATCGCTTAGTGAACCATAGCGAGCGTGCGCGAGCCCTCGACCGAACTGATCATCTTCGTAACGCTGAATTATTTGTCATTTTCATGCATCATGAAAAACAGCGGGTTTCTGTTCGATATAAGATACCCTCCCTTTCAAAAAGCGAGAAAGCGTCGGGTGCAGACCATACACAAGTGACGACGGCCTCCACAAAATGTAAATGTTTTCTGCCAATGAAATGATTAGCCTGTTGCAGTTGTATTCTATCAGTTGTCACTAATTACAACTATCATTTACCAAAAATCAGCTATCACTATGAACCACTACTAACCAGATTTACTTGGAGGTGTCGTCACTTGTGGTGTATGGTCTGCACCCGACACTTTCTCGCTTTTTGAATGCGAGGGTGTCTCAAATTGAGTAATGCGGAATGAATAACGCGTACGTTGCCGATATGGTCTCGTTCCCTTCTTGTAGTGCTCTGTCGGTAGTAAGTCTCGTTCGAAGGAAGATAGCCGTTGACGGCACCTCCTCGTTGAAGTGAATTGCTGCGCATTCCTGAACAATTATTCTTCGGGTTTTTGTGCAAATCACGAATGGCTACCTTAACAAGGGATTAGGGGCATGTTGCAGGAATGCTATTTCGAAGCTCTCTAATGGCCATGTCATTCCGTAAGTGGGCGTGGCCCAGGCTTTCTATTGGTTCTCTTCATTATGACGACCAATAGCAAAGCGCTGAAGCAGCACAAGCCGTAGTGATTTCAAATTGCTTGTGGCTTCTTCTAATGCAGTGTAATGGAAAATCGTAAGTGTTAGGGAGCATGCACACATACAAACACAAAGGCGTTAATTACACGGAACATACGGTAGTGTTCACGACGAGCTTCGTCGGCTGCTTCGTACGCTTCACGTACGACTTTGTCGAGTTCATCGTTTGTCATCGAACGTTTCGACTCTTGGTAGATGATACGTTGCGGAGGAGGAACAGAAACGATGCGACGCTCTAGAAACCTCCGCTGCCGATTAGTCACCACCATTCACACAGCTATACAACCCTCCACCTTCAGACGAAACAGAGAAAACTCCACAATTGCAAGGAGCAGGGAACCGCCAGAAAAATCGATTTTTCAAGAAGTTTAAACAATGCCTACGACAAATTTTGTGGTGTTCTATCGCTTCTGTAAATCGACCACCAGAAAGTGTGATTCTGTCAGAAACCAAGTATTTGTTTGTTGTTTTTTAACCAGGAAAACAGGGGTTCTCTGAATGAGTGTCATCCTTCCTGATCCAGAGAAGCTGTAGAAATTTCCTCTCTCTAAATTTACTCCAGGATGAGCAAAATACTACTCTGCTCATGTGCCTAGCTATTCTACAATGGAAGTGGGCATCGATTTCGCCGGCGGTCCTGTTCCTTCTACAAAAACTCGGGTACCCGACAGGAGGCCCGTCGCGCTGCGAAAGGGCAAAGGCGTGAACGAATGCAGCGCGCGTTGTGTGGTGTAGGACGTACTATATTACATGCCATTTAACTTGACGCGCGACTGCTACAGTACGCGCCGCGACTCGTCCCGCGTCTCTGCCTTCTCGCCGCGGGATGGGCCTCCTGTCGGGTACCTCAAAAACTCACACTATATTTGAACAAAAGATTAAAGGCATTGCACAGTGTGTGAAAGAGCCGATGGTACGACTCCGTCTATGCTACGCAGTTTTTTTGCATCGTGTATTCTTCGTGAACGAGCATTTATCGTGAAGTGGCTACACGATTTACTGGGCCGATTATCCGTGATGGCTACTTTCAAAGCAGTGCAATAGACCCATCCACAACCCACAATGCGTGGCCGCAATTGCATGAGGTGACAATGTTTCGAAAGACCCTTTCTCGGCGATGTGCGAAAATGAAATGTGTGCTAACCTGAGCTGTAGCCATTCTCCCATCCATGGGAGCCATGATGGCGTGATGAAGAATGATGCCTGGAACGACGATCACGACGTTCTTTGCGTTGAACACGTCGCTCGACTTCTTCCGTGCGACGTGTCTCTTCAAAACGCTGCACCGTCTCAGTGACAGATGGCTGGAAATTTCTCATTATAAAGGAACCTGGAAGTCCGTGAGTCATTTAGATACAGGAAAGGTGCTAAGTAAGTTGGGAGACCACGCGGCGGTTTGCGTACTTCGGGAAATCCGTGAGCCAGGGGGAGTGTAGGCAGTCTAGGGGGGGGGGTGGGGGCAGTCACTTGACATGCGTGAAAAGCTGGAATGTTCGAGTTTACACTGTCTCGCTCGAGAGAGCCCAGGTGAGCAGACTGCCGCGCCGCCGCGTGGTCCCCCCCCCCCAACTAAGTTAGCACCCAGGGAGAACCGTTTTGTCCCTTCAAAACGTTGCACCCTCCCAGTGACAAATGGCTGGAAATTTCTCATTATCAAGGAACGTCCAGGGGACGTCCGTGAGTCATCTAGATACAGGAAAGGTGCTAAGTAGGTTGGGAGACCACGTGGCCCTCTGATCGAATGACATGCTTGCGTACTTCTAGCCGGAAATCGGGAACATCCCATGACCCAGGGAGTGTAAGGCAACTTAGGGCGAGGCGGGGGGGGCGGAGTGAGGGGCGTTTCTTGAATTGCGTGAAAAGCTGCGAATGTTCAAGTTTTGTACCATATTCTCGCTCGAGAGAGCGCCGAGTGCACCAAAACCAACCTTGTTACTGACGTTACTCTGCGTACGATGATACTGTCTCTGTTCGATCAGTTGATTGTCAGCTGATGGATGCAGCATCTGATCTCTAGTTTCGAGTTCTCGTCGCTTCATAATGCTCCTCGGTTTATCATCCTATAAATAGATCTGAACATCTAGGAAATGCTGGCGGTCCTAAGGAAGAGGAAAGCGTTAATGAGCTCATCCTTCTCAGTTAGATGTTCACGTCAAACGGGCCTTCACTCGTATGAAGGTGCGATCCGTCGCATGCAACATCGGCATCGAAGAAAATCGCTCCACTTTTCGATCGTAGCTCTCCTGTAGTTCACGTATAGATTGTCCAGAATCATCAGCCACAGATGTGGATTGTCGAGCCACATGTGGCCAAGCTTTATCCCTCTGAAAGCGAAGCGCCGAAAGCATAAGCAAAGTCGTTATTTTGCGATTAGGCAGGAAAAATGATGTTAGTAGCGATGATACGTTAAGAGAACTAGCTCTACTTCTAGCTGTTAGCTGGAAAAGGAAATCTAGCGAGCAGACCTTGAGGATATCGTCTCTGGCTCCATTCACTGACACAACGGATCGCGGAGAGAACGACTGCGTTGAGAATTGCCAAGTTGCTGTTGAAACATCCTGCAAAGGTGTGTTAGTAGTGATCAGGGAAGCACACACATTCCGTACGGTGGGACTGGCTTTCAGCGGGAACGACTAAGTCGTCCGTGCAGAAAGTCGGTCGAAAACGTAGGTAAGGGTTAGGTCACTCGCACGCTAACTAGGCCGCAAAGCAACAGCTTGCAATACCGTGACATATCCGGAACGATCATGCTCCCGCGTCGTCGACGTTTCGAGCGAGTTTCGCGACTCGAGCATATCGCGAACGTGGTCCTGAAACGAACGTCTTAATGAGCTAGGAGTGTTTGTAGTTTTTCTACCCAGTTTTAAGACTGATGATTTTCCAGTGCTATTACAACCCAAGTAATGTCACGGTTGACGTGGGACTGCTTTAAATTTTCAAGTATGGGCATGGGAGTGGGCTATTAAACACTGCGTACCGGAACGGTCCTTGTGCTGGGCAGCGGGTGGGCCGCGGGTGCTACGCGTGGTGGCACGTGGGTGGCGCAGCGCGGGTACGCATGTGTTAACTGCTTCTTCGAAAATCAAGGGGTCCTCGGTCAGCGCTAAGAGTTGTCTATGAGTGCTTCGTTGGAACGGTCTTATAATTATATAATTTTATCACGATCTTCGTTTACATTTTTGGCTTTCAGTGGTTGCCAATATATATAATGATTTCTAATTTTTAGCAATTAGCCAGGTCGGGACTAGGGTCTCAAAAGTTAGGTCTTTCGTTAGAGTGAGAAGAGGGCGTCCAGGGCGACCGCAATGGTGCCGATCAAGTGCAATGGAAACGGCTTGACAAGAACTTGCTTTGTGTGTTGATGTGCTGCCATCTTTACCAAGCACGGCACACGTGGTCTCTGCGCTGCGCTCTCTTGCGTACAAGTACTATCTCGCGTTTTCCCTCTCCTCGCAGCGCTGTGTCTCTCCGTCATACCCCGGCTCATATGAGAAATTCAGTGCTTTTAGATGTTCTTTTGCTTTTTCGTGACAATTTGTCCTCATTGCACTCTGCTTTTTCCAGCGATAATAATCATGCAATGCGGCTTGGCTTGGGGAGTTTGTGCTGTTGGGAATAATGCTGATTTTAACTGATGCAAAGCAAGCGGCCTGTGACGCAACGTAGCAGCCGCCGTTCTGAGACACCGCCGTTTTACAATTTTGGGGCCATGCAGAAGAAATGAATTATTTCTGGCAAAAATTCAAAGTACTCACTTTGAATGCCTGAGGGACTGGTTCGGGTCCCTCTTTGACGATTTCCGAGTCGATGAGCTTGTAGCCAGCTCGACGCTCTCGCGATCTTTCCAGCAGCTGTTCACTCTTCCGGGCCAACTCATCCAAATCTTCGTTCTAGAGGTGCGATTGAAAGCGAAGCGACTGACTACTTGTCAAGAAACACACACGCACTCTGCACACGTCTCGGAGCAGAGACGCGCGGGCTGGGGCAGGAGAAGAAGTGTTATGCGTCAACGTCTTTTGGACGAGTTGTGGATAGCTCAATCGCAAAAGGAATACAAAAATAGCGACACCCTTAACATTGATGAGATTACAGAAAATTGTTGAGTGATAGGTGACTTTTCTAGTTAGGCAACTGACGCAGAAAGAACGGCAGCCTCCCCAGTTCACAAAAGTTTGCTCTTAAGAGCCAATCTACTAAAAGAGCTGCGATTATGGATATGTCCCATAGGGTAACTGAGGTGGGTTCCGGTTGCAGATGAGGTAGGGATTGGTCCGAAGAGGCGTTTGACACCTGAGGTGCCTTCACGAAGTTAGGTTGGGGTAGACATGATGAGCCAGCGAGTATGGGATGTGTTAGGAAGGCGATGCTGTATATGGAAGTAGAAGCAATAAGTCCTGCGCGTGTGGGAATGCCAGTAACTTGATCAGGTTGCATTGTTTGCGTACTGTACCATGTCGATTGTGGTATGAATGTATACACGAAACCGGGATGGCACGCATACGGGGTTTTTGGCGCTGCGAAGTCGCTGCGCATTCGCGTCACTGCGTCACTTGACTTGCCTCCACGGTCGAGTGCGCAGGGCATTTCGGCCTACATATAGCGTCGGAGCGGCTGCTACCAACCCAACTGTCAGGTAAGTTAGGCATTGGTTTCAACTCCTAATAGCTGAGGTCCTACTGCTCAGAAATGTACGACATTGCGTCCAATTCTGGTAGCCGGTGGTAGGCCGCTCTTCATGGGGCAGCACGAGGAGGCCGATTCAAGGCATTTCCCCAGAGTCTAACTCGACTGAGCGCCCACCGTAAAGGCGGCCGTGGTTGCACTCGTGCTCCCTGTCTGGGAGCAGCCTGTCATATTACTCCTGAGAGGACACCTTGACCATCAAGACCCAGATAAATGGTCCCGGGTGGGGATAGAAGTCTGGATTCAGTGCCAGCTGACGTGCAGTGGCTGGCAGAGTTAACTCTGAGCGAGGTGGACGAAGGAGACCAGAAGTGGTGGTGATTGAATGCGCATAATAAATATATTATTCAACATGTTATACTTATGCTAATGTGAGTTCTGCCTTATTCAGGTCTTTTTATGGATGCGGTGGTTGCGCCCACCGATGTTGGTCGCAATAAAGGATGCACCTTTGTGGCACAACTCCCAAGATATGGGGTTACTTTGCACTGCAGCAGGCCCGACGTCGCGAAGTGACTGCCTGTTACAGTTCGGCAATTTATGCATTTGGCCTCGGAACCTTGGGAATTTTGACATTGCTATGGGAATTCCTCGCAACTCCTGTACGGTCGCGCCATGCATGCATTCATCGGTTCAGTTGTGTCAAGAATAAATCAAGGAGAAAGCAACTTTTTCCGAACATCCCTTCAAATACTAAAGATTAGAATGCTTGCAAATGCTAAGCATTTCACTTGTTCTCAGCCACCCGCACGTCTCTTTTCCGAAAGTTAGATCACATTGTAGACGTGGGACAACATACATACATATAACACAAACTACGAGTAGAGCGCATACCTTTGGCGGTTGAGTAGCAGCCTGAAAATAGCATTAATTATCACCATATACATCTAGTGTGCGCCATATAGAACACTGAACACATATAACTAATAAGTAAGACCTCTGACCCCTGAAAAACCTGAAAATGTTGGTGAATTTTGACAAATCGTCACCTGATGATCAAGCGAGACTGGGAAGCAACACACGGAGTCCACACATGTAGTAGCAGTGGGAGCAGTAAAACATTTAATTCAGGGCTGCATCAATCCACACACACACGCACAGAACGAGCGCACACACGCACTTACAGACACAGAACAATCAATAATCAATCAATAATCTCTAACAATCAATAGTATAGCACATATGAAAGTAACTGAATCTACTAGTGAAAAGACGGTAAAATGCGATAATCTATCATAAAATGACATGGATGATAACAAAGAAACAGGGAGCAGCACCAAAGTGTACGAATAGTCGCAGAGGGTCGCGAGGTTTTTATAGAGATTTCAACAGGGTTATGCTAGTGCTGCGGCATTATCAAAGGTATTGTGAGCCGGGACTTAGTCTACGATCACGAATCGGTTGGAAGCTATTGTGCTGAGGGTCTAAACGTTGAGCGGATTCAGTCATATTACGTATCATCCGCTTTGTATGGCCCGGTGCTGGGGACAGAGCCCTCGGATCGGGCTGTGGATCGCCGAGCTGAAAAACGCAACATTTTATTGTGAAACTAGTGAAGCTCTGAAAATATCTGTACAAAAACAAAGCCAAGCTCAAAGACTCAGAGGAAAATAGTACGATAATTTGACTGTTGAAGAGAGGGAAATGTACCTACTGAAAAAGGAGACTAGGTCCTAATGGTACCTAGGGCGTTTTCTCTGTGAAGTAAGTGCTACTAGCGGCCTTACAGGGCCCTATCCGTGGTGACCGCCTCGGGAAGCCCCGCTTTTAGGTGGCTGAATGAAAACGGAAGCATGCAGCGTGCGGGTACCGACAGGAGGCCCGTCGCGCGGCAAGAAGGCAGAGTCAGCGGACGAGTCGCAGCGCGTGATGTGCGATGTAGGACGTACAATGGTACATTCTATTTAGCGAAATCACTACAGTACGCGCTGCGACTCGTCCGCTGACTCTGCTCCTTGTTGCCGCGCGACGGGCCTCCTGTCGGGTACCCTGCATGCTGTTACTTTACCATCATCGGTCGCTTCTTCATTTTGAAGGGTATTCCACTTCAAGCAGCTATATTCTGCTATCGCGTGATTGCAGAATCGCTTCGCAATTTATCGCTTTTATTAATCGGCCATCCATCGCCGGCCATCCGGGTTAACACGGCCCAACAAACTCTGTCGTCGTCACTGGCTCGTCAAAAACGAAGACCAAAAGAAACGGCTCAAAACCCGAATCAGTGGTGGAACAATTCGACCCTTTTCCGGTCCGTGTTTCGGGCCGTTTCTCTTGGTTTCTTCTTTATTACTGCTTATTTACCATCACTAACTTACATTATTACATTGAACCTAATTGTCGTACCATCTGCCTTTAAGGTAAAAAAAATCATCAAGACTGGAGTGTGTCAAAAATGGTCCAGTCGCGTTGCTGCTGTTGTGTTCCGTTAGAGTCGACAGAAAAGGAAGGAAACATTGCCCATAGCGTCGCATCGACTGCTTCTCACTCATTATACATTCTTTCTTTGAGAGCTATCCTTAGCATTTCCCATCGTTTTATGAGTATCGGTTGCATTACGACCGTATACCGGTGTGCAGAGCAGCCATGTACAGTAAATTCATCGAAATACGCGTGGGAAAACTTCGAAACGATTTTCTACTTCACTCTTTTGTGTTTCTTTGGGAAACCTCTCTTTTGGATCACTTCTTTTCGCAGGTTTATTTTACAGTGGAATGATTGTGCTACTCGCGGAGGTGGTTGTCCAAAAACTCCACTTACCCTGTATCCAGGAGGGAGAGGCCGAGGCAGATGTGCACGAGCCCTTTCGTAGGACGCCGGGGAAGGACCGGGAGCTGTCACTTGCCCTATCTTCGTGCGAACACGAATAGCCGTTGGTGTGTTCGTACGTGATGATGGGGACAAGGCGACTGTAGACGGTGAACGACTCTGCGACAGTGAGGTGCTTGGATGTTCCTGATGCTGACGACGCTGCTGAAACTGATCATATTATTATCACATTAAGATCGTTGCATTTTGGCCTGCTAATCTGTTTTTGGTGACTGGATGCTGACTTCACAGCAGTTCTGGGTGCTATCGCAAGATACGGGGGCATCTTCTAGAACTAACCCTAGAAAGGGGTAGGAACTCTGTGAAAAATGGGAACTGCTCACGCACCCTAGAGTCTGTTCTCCCCGTCCAAGGCTTGGTCCTGTTCTTAACAAAAGGAGATGTTCTACGCCATTTCAAATGCACTGCCAGCCAAGGTCCCGTATTTTGCGATAGCGCCCTGTTCTGCAACCACGACACCCCAACTGGCCGAAAAATCCCTGACCGGAGCTCTTAGATAAAATAATGTCTTTCCCTCAAGAATTCGTTTTCATTTCAGCGCTTTATTTTTGAAATCGTAGTATGTCATTCTGTTTTCATCCACCAATTTCACGGCCTACTTCGTAGTGATCCTGATCAGATCAGATTGCGGCTTACAATGAGAAAGAAACCTGTTGGTGTTGACGAGAGCCTGCGTCCCTTCGCTTAGAGCTGTGAGCTCTTTCTGATTGATGAATGACGCTGGTGGACTGGACATGTCGTGGATAGAGCCGTAGGGAAGAGACTGAAAGCTGCGTTTGAACCACGCAGTCACACACACACAAGGTATTCAAGCAAAACAAAGGTTGGGTATTGTGCTGTGCCGTTTGGGAGTGCGAACAGCCAGTTGTGGATAGCAATACCACTGCTATTGTACAGTCCATTTATTTCTCCACGGCTAGCAGCTGCCTCAGCTAGCGAAATTATTTTATTTGAAAGGATTTAGAGATTTCGATTTGTTTTTTTTGATGGATTGATGTTTTTGAGCCTGTGAATCATTTCATTGCCCCAGAGCAATAATTTCAGTGCGTCTCTAGGCCTACTTCATATCACAATATCACAGCAGTGAGAATGTTGCCACTAGCTGTCGAGGCTACAACACCACTACACAATGGAATTATAGCGTAGGGCTACGCGCGTTATAGGCGATTTGCTTTTAGTACAGGGGGGGGGCAAAAAAAAAGACATTTTGCCTATGTCGGACTTCGGCCCTTTTTTCTTCGCAGAGATTGCCGTCGTTGACGGGAGTTCCTCAGCAGAGTATTCCCTAAGTGTCCCTCTATAAGTGAACGCAGGCCCTCCTTCACTGCCCTCACCGTCTTCAGAATATGACGTCATCTGTCACCGTCGTCAGGCTCAAGGAGGTCTACCGTAAGAGCTTCAGCCTGAAGCTCTTACGCAATTTCGTGAATCGATTTAATAACATCTGAAAGTGCGAACAAAATTCTTTGTTTTAGTGCCCCCCCCCTTACAGAGTGCGTGCCTCCTTGCTGCAGAATACAGATCAAGAAGAACGGCGCCTGGTTCGCCTCCAAATTAAAGGAGGAAGTTGAGAGCTTTAAGACTGAGCCTTCGAGGGAGGGCGGTCTGCAGGGTTGGTAAATCAAATTACAAGCGCAGAAGGAGGGCATCGACGGCCACCATTAGTTTAGGTGACAGCTCGTAAGAGAGAGCGCAGGGAGAGCACCAAATCGAGATGGTTCAAAGAACCAAGTTCAAGTTGTCCGTAGACCCTGCTAATCGGTCTACTGCTGGTGTTGCGCCACACGTGCTTTCCACGTTACTAATCCAAGAGCTCAATATGTGACCACTTCCCGTTGTCTCGCTCGAGAGAGAGAAGCGGAAAGCCTCATGAAAAGATAGAGAGGATAGAAATTGCCCAAAAAAATCTTCTTGACTTGATGACCTTGCTATTTGATGATGCGTGTTTTTGAGGTGCAATAGAACGCGGAACCTGTTAAGAGCTATTGGGTTTGTCGGAATCCACAATGTACGCGGCGGACACAGCACAACCTCGCGCCTGTGCTTTGCGAGTCACAGACAGCGCCTGCGTGCTGTACGATGATATAGGCTTAGTGGTCTTTCGCGCATCTTGAGCCTTGAAAACGTCGCAACTCGGATCCCTACAGATAGCTCTAGCTCACAAGAGGGGTTGATACACTTGAATCCATCATTGAATTTGCTTTTGAACGAAGTACAGGCCCAATAAATGAAAAAAAAACTGGAGGTGCTCTGAGAAAACATTCTTCGAATCGAAATGAGTACCTATGCCATATTATTTCAGGCGAAAGTAATGGAAGTGGCTGCTGGATAGCGCCTGACTCTGTGAAATAGGGCGGTCTTAATCCCGAAGGCCAGCGTGATCTCCGTTGATGGGTTAGATGAAGACCATAGGAAACCAAAGCAGCTTACACTGTCGACGCTGTATGATCGTTGAGCGCTTTCTTGTCGTCGTTGGAGGCTCTGAACGGATCCTTGGAAATTCGAAAGCCGCCGTTTGACATCGATATTTGTTGGTACGTCTTTACCAACGATCGTTGAGGAGTGTGGAGGTAGCTCGTAGATTTTCTCCCAGTCGTTTATGGCTTAATTTCAAAGCTATTGGATTCGCTTACTACGTCATTTTACAACAGCTACTGTCAGATAAAGATCGAAGGGAATCTCACCTGGCTCAGATCGTCCTCCAGCGCTCCGTCGACCGCTCCGTTCTCTTGCTTGAGAAGGCGTATCTCGATAACCTGAAATGCAAGATGATTACTGAACTCCTCTATCTCAAAGATTGTTCAAAATACGTGCCTCGTTCGAGTTTGTGGTAGTTCCGCTGGTGTATCACTTCGATTTGCTCTTGCCCTCCATCATCTACAGGGGCTAAGAGGCCCTGAGCTGATGCCGGTCGACGTTTCACAATCTGAATTTCATACATTTGTGTGTGAGATTGTGTTATACGTTAGCTGCTCTCAAGGAAGTTGTACCCGGGTTAAATGCCCCATGTCCCCCTTAGGGATTTATGACATATCAAAGGTATATTTACCCAGAATAGGCCAAACCCATTTTCTAGCCTGAAAGGCCTTAACAGTCGCACGTAGGAAGTTTTGAATTTTTCTGTTGTTTTGAGTTTTTCTGGCATGATGCGGTCTTTGTCTCGTTGAATTGTGTGCGCTGTAGTATGGTTACCTATTAGGGTAGACTGAGCAACGAACCTTCACAGCGTTCGGAGCATGTGGGTAAAAACCACCGCTAGGCGGTTTTCGTTCCTTCCGGAATGCCGGTTTAGGTCGATGACTTCCGTCCGGTGATGGCTGGAATTGAAGGTTGTGCATATGTTAATGTGTTCTCTGAAAACTATTCCGAAAACCTACCTGTATGAGGTATTTAGTTTGACGTTTGGCTGCTTCGTCCAGTGGTCCAGTACCATGTCCCCTTCTCGGTGACAGTGGAGGACTATTCGTCGGTGTGAAGTTTTTGC